>JACEII010000028.1:5825784-5840088 GCA_014332785.1 Antheraea mylitta | reverse complement strand
GAGATGAGTTATGTGTATATAGTGGTACCTCGGCGTCCTCGAGCTTGTCGGCGTGTCGCTGCAGGTGCGTCAGCTGTCGCCGCACCAGGCTCGGCGACACGTACGCTCGCACCGCGTACGCGAGCACGCGCCCGCCCGCCCCCGCCCCCGCCGCCGCCCACGCGCGCGCCCCCGCCCCGCCGCCCGTCACCGCCGCCCACCACACGCAGCGGCACGCCAGCCGCGCCTCCGCCCACCGCTCCGCATCTGCGCACACCCTCACGTTACACACATTACACCGCTTCATACGTCACGATCGTCAACTGATCGCTGATATATCAAGCGAGTTTCGGTCGCAAAATATTATTATAAAATGGATTCATATGTGAACGATAGTGGTGTCTGGAATCGACTCGTCTCTGTGCACCTTCAAACATTTCTGACATATATGTAATACATTCTAAATATTATATATATTTTATTATTATTATATAAATTTTTGTGGGAACCGTGGGTGTGATTATTGTGCTGCGTGTGACGTCACGCAGCATAATAATACGTGATCGTATATAAGGGCTAACGAGGATATATGCAAGTATGTAAGCGGTAGTAGAGAGCGAAATACTGACTGTAGAGAGAGTTGTCGGGCGGGTCGGTGAAGTAGGGCTGGTAGCGGGGCGGCGGCGGCGGCGGCGGCGACGCGCTGTCGAGCGCGTGCCGCAGCAACGGCGCCGGCAGCCGCTGCAGCGCGTCCGCCAGCAGCGCCTCGACGTAGCCGCGCTCTCGGCACTCCGCCAGCAGCTGCTGCAGCACGTCGCCCTCCGCGCGCTCGCACAGCGCGTGCAGCGCCTCCGCGGCGGCGACCCGCGCGCGCCACGCGTCCGCCCGCAGCGCCGCCTCGAGACGGGAGAGCGCGAGCGCGGGCCGACGCCGCTCCTCCGCCTCCTCGGCGCGCTCGCTCCACTCCGCCAGCCGGCGCGCTGCGAGCACACCACACGATACAGTAATCATTACTTATACAAACATATACACACACTATACTAGGAATAACACACCCATCATAAAAATAACCCTCAAACATTATACACCTAAACATTCCTCACAGATAATTTCACATACTGCTGAAAACAATATAAAAATCCCTTCCATAGTTATTCAACTTATCCCAGACAAACAGGCAGATATGGGAAAAAACTTTGTTTTATGGTATGTAATAATGTTTATCTGTCATTCTATTTTATCAACATGTTTTTTCCAAATACACATAAATATTGTAGTAACTAAAAATGCACATAGTTAATACTCATAAACCCACAAACTATATATAAAACATGTGAATACACATTGCAACAAAATCTTAAGAAACATAAAATCATGGCAAAACGTATTAGAGAAGTAGCGTGTAATTATGTCATACAAATATATATATTTTTTCGAAATGTCTACGCTATTGACCCAGCAAGGTCTTAACAGCTTCACCGGACTACAATCAGTACAAATACATTTCCTTCTGATATATAAAAATTGACAAAAAGTATACATTAGGACAAAAGGTAATTTCCAGAAGGTTCTGACTTCCGGAAGGTTCTGACTGCTCTGTTTCCCTCAGAGCAGACGCCACCAGCGATGACGGAGGCCTCTGACCACGTACAACGAGGTCGACAGCGACACTGGCAACAACGAAGTCCTCGAGGTGACTCAGGGAAAAAATTAGGGTGGAGATGAAACGCCTTCAATGCAAAAACCACAGGACCCGACAGCATACCAAGCCATGTATGAGTCCTATCTCACGAGACCCTCGAGCCCCGGCTATGCAGGCTCATCACTGCGTCTCTTCTGTAGGGCCGGTTTCCACGAATATGGAAAACTGACCGCATGGTCTTGCTGAAGAAGGAAGGGCGCCCGGCGGGGAGCCCATCTGCCTACCGACCCATAGTATTATTGGACGAGGCGACGAAGCTCTGCGAGCGAGTAATCGCAGGCCACCTCGTCCGGCACTTGACAGAAGTTGGACCAGACCTGGCGGACAACCAGTTCGGTTTCCGTCAAGAGCGCTCCACGATGAACGCGGTGATACGGGTAAAAATCCTGGCGGAGGAAACAGTCGCCTGGCGCGAGGTGGTTCTGGCGGTGTCGCTTTCAACACCTTGCCCTGGGCTAAGATCCCTGCTACCTACACCGCATAGTCCGGGCGTACTTCTCAGATACCGATGAGACATGGTATTCGGTGTTTCACAGGGATCTGTCCTGGCCCCCGTTCTGTGGAATATCGGATATGATTGGGTGTTGCGCGGTGCACTTCCCCGGGGCGTCAGCGTCAAGTGTTATGCTGATGACACGCTATGAAGATGACGGTCCAGGGAAAGACGCACTGCGAGACCGCGATCCTGGTGACAACAAGAGTCGCTCAAGTCGTTGGGAGGATCCGGCGGCTGGGACTGCAAGTGGCGCTAAATAAGACCGAGGCCCTGTTCTTCCACGGGCCTCGGAAAATGCCACCCAGAGCGTTCCAGATAGTCGTGGGAGGCGTGTCCATCGGTGTCGGGTCGAGGTTAAAATTACTCGGCGGCCTTCTTCTCGACAGCCGGTGGACCTTCGAAGAACACTTCCGGCAGCTGGCTCCCCCTCTAATGGGCACAGCGGGCGCGCTTGCCCGCTTACTGTCCAACCTGGGGGGACAAATTCCATCTGCCGGAAGCTGTACCTCGGAACCGTGCGGTCCATGGCCCTATACGGGCCCCAACGTGGGTGTATGGCCTGACGGCTAAGTGTATCATCCAATTACGGAAGCCGCAGAGCGTGTTGGCCGTTCGGGCCATTCGCGGGTACCGTACGGTATCTTTCGAAGCCGCCTCCCTGATTGGACCTGGAGGCGAGAGCCCACGCGTCGCTTTATCAACGACGTGTAGAGGCGCTGGAGCTGGGACGCAGACTCGCGCCTCGAGAGATCGATTCTGTTGAGGTCCCAGCTCCTTTAGGTCATGGTGGTCCAACAGTGGACCCTACGTCTTGAGCTGCCGAGCTCCGGTGTGGCAATTGTAGAAGCCGTTCGGCCGGTCTTGGCCGAATGTCTGTCCAGGCGGCATGGTACCCCGAGATTCCGGCAGACACAGGTGCTCTCGAGGCATGGTTGCTTCGGGAGCTACCTGTGTCGCATAGGCCGAGCGTTGCTGCCAGGGTGTCACCATTGTGGCTGCGCGGAAGACACCGCGCAGCACACCTTTGCCGAGTGTGCCGCTTGGAACACGCCACGTCGTGAGCTCATCGCGGCCATAGGATCCGATCTCTCGGATCCCGAGCGAGACCGGATGGAATTCCGTCGCCTCCTACTGCGAGGCGGTTATGCACGCAAAGGAGGCGGCGGAGAGGAAGAGGTTCTTCTTCTTGTCTTGTCCTTCTGTATCCAGTGGAACATTAACTGTTACGACTGGAGAACAATGCGGGCAAATGGTATAGTATCATGGTGACAATGACATGGTCAATTTACAGTGTATTAGTTTTAGGTAAGATTTAATCGCATGTATGTTGAGTAATTAAAATGTGAAGTGGTATGTGAGTAGTTAGAGGCGGGTTCTTACCGTCTTCTTGCAGGAGCGGGTCGAGGAGCAGCATGAAGAGCGCCTGCGCGACCAACACGTACGCGTAGTGCGCGTCGCTCCGGCCCATACACTCGGCAGTAGCGCGCGCGACTCGCTCCAGTGCGCACGTGCCAGAGTGCGCGCGCAGGGCTGTCGGCAGCGCCTCCCACCGCATGTGCACCGCGCTCTGCACCAACCCCTCCATCAGCGCCGCGCGGTTGCTGTTCATCACATGCGACTCGCTCTCTGCACACACACCACAACCATCCACTCGTTACATTTCAACATCACCTCGATACAATTCTACGAACTAACCTTACGACTACATTCATACGGCGACCATTCCATTAGATTCTCCAATGAGCATGTCGTTTCAACAATATAGTAAGTGCCACTAACTCTTATATTCAATGTGTACAAAACAAAGTCCCTTATCACTTCTCACTGTCTGTCTGTCTGTTCACTATAAACTAAAAAACTATTTGTTCGAGATCACATTAATAGTTGTTTAAATGCACCAAGAGATGTCGCCACTAGTCTATTGCATCGCGGTGTCAAGGTGGCAACAAAAATAATGGGGTCAATCGATTTACAAAATTTATTATAAGCATATTGAACAAGAAAGTAACAGTCCCGTTTGAAGTCGGTGAAGCTGTAAAAGTCAGAGAATTAAGGCGAATAGCATAATCAGTTCGAGAAAAAAAGAAGTAACCATCCCGTGGCTGAAGTGAAAGTCTAAAAAGTGAGCTATCGAAGATTTAGTGTTCTACACTAATAAACATCAAGCGGTTTTCATCAGTAGATAATTCATTAGGAAAGTTTCAGTATTCGATTTGAGTCAAAAACGTCAAGTGGACCCCTTTTCCACTTGATTATTAAATTCAGGTATGAATATTTGATTATGAAGTATTTACTATGAACAATGAACCCCAGAACAGTTTTTGAAAATTTTGATTTTAATAACATTTTTTTAATGTAAATTTTTATGACTTTTAATTAAAAAAAATCAATAAATAAAAAGCTATTTAAGATATTTTAATGAAACTTTCAGGATTTATAATTTAATAGTTGTACTTTGATAAGATATATAAAAGTTTAAGATTTTTTTTTTTCATATTGTTAATTAACTCTTTAGTTAGCGCTCTCAAAAACGGTCAATTTTCACTGTTTTTCGGTAAGAAATACAACAAAACTACTCAACTTTGGTAAACATAATGACCAACTACAGATACATTGAACCTTTAACAATGGTGTAGGGATGATTGTTTGTTAAAATTAATAAGTTTTCATTTAAAAAAATGAATTCTCCGTAGTCTCCTCGCGCAAAACAGCCTGATTTTCGGTATGAAAATCTCAGTAAGCTTACGGTTTTCTTAAATAAAAATAGTACCTGCTTATGCTTCATATTATCATGTTTAAATAACATAAAATAATATCCAAGTTATGTATATTACATCTTAGAAAAAAATATTTACTAGTGAACAAAATTTCACCATTTTATATTAATTATATAGACTTTAACTCCTATGAAATAAGGTTTAATTTATTTCTTTATTTAGATTCGATTGACAAAAGTATGAAAGAAGGATTCACGTGATGTAACACCGCGCCAGAGCGCGACAGCGAGCGGTCGTGAACGTCGCTTTGAGCTCGATTAGAAAAAAATAACATCGCTGTAGAAATACGTATACACTTCACAAAAGTTTTAATCATTTCGAAAAACTAACCAACTTTTTATAGAGGTTTATATTTCTAGTAGTAAGAGACACTGTATTTAGGTTGAAACAAAAATTCTAAGTTTGGTTTTTATTACGTCAGTTTTTTTTATGTTTTGAGGTACTGTTATGGAACTTCTTGACGAGTAGAAATACATCTGTCGTCTTTGTAGTCTTTTTAGTAGTAGTGACGAGAGCTTACTACAGGACTTAACAAAGTGAGCTGATGGTGGGTTCCAGAAATTGTTATCGAACTCCTTAACGGGTAGAAATAGATATATCGACCTTGTAGTCGTTTTGTTAGTAGTGACGAGAGCTTACCACAGAACTGAACAAAATGATTTAAAGACGACAGACTTCAAAAACTGTTATGGAAGTCATTGATGGATAGAGACAGATATGTCTTGTTTCTACTCCTTTCGTTAGGTAACAACAAAATGTCCTCATGATGAACTCTTAAAACGTCTAGGGAGCTCTTTCATGGGTTGAAATAAATATATAGTTTTCGCATTCTCTTTATTAACTTTTATTATCGATTCAGAATATATACAATAATATCATAAACACGCAGCAGAATTTACTAACAAATGTAGTCTTTCAAAAGAATCAAACATAAGGCTTATTCTTTATAAGAACATGATATCTCTAGTCTAGTTTATAATGAAACGAAGTATTTGGTGGAAAGTGTATCTAAGCTAGAGATGCAAAGTTTGTCGGTGGAATTAGGGTTCGTTTTACACAAAGACCATCATGCTGACTGTTGTGGTACAGGTATTACAACTTACAACTCAGGTGTTTTGTAGTATCTTGTTCACATAATTATTTTTGACACAGAAGCAAACGCTAATTTAAAAATTCTCCTATCTAAATCTCGGAGTACATACTCAATGTTTGTAGCTAATATCTATATGTACTAAAATTCAGTTATCACGATATAGCCACTCGTCTAGCCCATGAGGAATTAAACATTAGTAAGATACTTTTCAGCATAAACTCTATATTTCTAATTACTCTATAGTCCCGTGGTCGTCAAACTGCGGCCCTCGTTTGTTTTCCGTGCGGCCCGCGACAAAGTAAATTATTTCAAGACAACTTTACCCAGATGCCCTAGACAGAAATCAAAAACCGACTTAAGGGGCTAACTCGGTCCCACTAGCGCCGCCAATTGAAAAAATAAACATGTTTCAATAAATAAAGAGAAAAATTCTAACGGTGCTAGTGGGACCGAGGTAGCTTCTTAACGCTACTCGCGCGTGATCGTGTCGTGACTTGTTCCCGCGCTCCCCGCTCCGCGCCCGTGACGAGCCGCGACGCGAGTCATTTCATTTGTTTTTACGCACAAGAATAAACGTTTCTTGCTTCATAGATTGCGCGTGCGGTATTTTATGTATTATGGCGGGAGTATCATCTAAATGTGCTACTAAAAGGAAGATAACTGATGAAAATAGAAGTTTTCAAGAAAAATGGGAGGAAGAATTTTGTTTTATAAGTGGATATAAGGAGGGTACTGCTATTTGTTTAATATGCCGGGAAACTGTCGTCGGAATTAAGCGATACAATTTATTTCGCCACCACACAAGTAAGCATAGTTCATTTACCGAAGCCTACCCGTTAGAATCGATGCAAAGAAAGAATAAATTAAGTCATTTGAAATCGTCAATTCATCATCAACAAAATATAATGACGATAGCAGTCGGGCAAAATGAGGCTATTACAAAAGCATCGTACCAAGTATGTAACATCCTAGCAAAACGCATGAAGCCCTTTACTGATGCCGAATTGATGAAAGAGTGTATGATAACTGTTTCTCAAACGTTATTTGAAAATTTTTCAAATAGTAAACAAATAATGACAGAAGTAAAAAAGCTTACACTTTCTGAATCTACCTGTCGCCGCCGTGTTGAAGATATTTCGAGAAATTTGTTTGAGGCAGTGATTAACAAATTGAAAAACTGCAAATACTTCAGTCTTGCTTGCGATTCTAGTACGGATATAACTTCTATGGCTCAGTGCTCATTATTTGTTCGGTACTGCATAGTGGACGGAATTATAGAAGAAGACTTCTTAGCTGTAATTACCATGAAGGATCGTACGAGAGGTTGTGATTTTATGGAAGTTCTAAAAGAATTTATGGAAAAACACGGAATACCTGTAAATAGATTGATATCAGTATGTACTGATGGTTGTCCGTCAATGGTGGGTGCAAATAATGGTTTGATTGCTTTAATGAAGAAAGAATGGAATTTACCTAATTTGTTGCCCATTCATTGCTTGCTGCATCAAGAAACTTTGGCAAGCAAAATTTCTAATAACCTGTTAAAAGACGTGATGAATACGATTATAAACATTATAAATTTTATTCGCGCGCGCGAACTTTATCATCGAAAATTCAAAGACCTACTTGAAGAATTACTTGCTAATTATGGCGATGCCATTTTACATACAGCCGTCAGATGGTTAAGCAAAGGAAAAGTATTGGAACGATTCTTTCATTTAAAACACGAAATTATACTTTTTTTGCAATAAAGTGGCAAAGAATTCCCCCAACTACAACAAAATGACTGGTGGACACTTGCGGCTTTTTTAACCGACATGACTATGAAATTCAATAGTCTGAATTTAGAGATGCAAGGACCTAACAAAATAATTGGGCAAATGACAAATAAAGTGTTTGCATTTCAGGACAAACTGCAATTATACATAAATGAACTCGAAGCAGGAGATTTTTCAAATTTTCCAACTGTTTCTGCTCTGCAATGCGAAGTTTCTATTCCCAACAGTATCCATAAAGATTTAATATCTTATTTGAAAGAATATTTGAGAGAAATGCAAAATAGATTTGACGATGTGCGAAAAATTAAGAACTGCTTTATACTCGTGGAAAACCCTTGGCATGTTGATAGCGAAGATATGAAATTATTTTGCCGGTTTGGGTTTTCTAAAACACAGATAATGAATGAAATCATTGAATTAAAACACGACACACAGCTAAAAGCCAGTTTCATTGAGCACCGTGAAAAGCAGGAGTACATAGAATTTTGGAGAAATGCCCCTAGCAAGTACAAATCTTTACAAGACTGCGCACAATTTGTTTTAACCATATTCTCTTCAACATATCTTTGTGAAGCTTCATTTTCTAAAATGACCTTCTTAAAAAATAAATACCGGAATCGCCTTTCCACCCATTTAGAAGACACAATGAGGATTGCATGTAGTCCAAAGGATGCCGATATACAAGAAATAATTAAAAAAGTTCAACACCACAATTCCTAATTATAAAACAGGTATTTTTATTACGGCGTTAACTTCTTAAATGTTTTCTTACCTAATTACCTATGTTTATAAACTATCTTTTTTCAATAAGCGTTCTAATGAACATTATCTATGATTACTTGTTTCGATATCAACTCCCAAACGAACGACTTCGCGGGCACAGCTAAAGTAAATAATCGATGAGCTAAAAACGAGTATACATATAATGTCGATATTGGAGCGTTCACATACTCTGCGGCCCGGCACTGGCACTCGCACTGTCATGTGTGGCCCTTGGGCAGTAAAGTGTGACGACCGCTGCTCTATACTATACAAAAATTTTGGTATCACGACAAAGATACGCATATACATCTAGCGCATCTACGCATGAAAAATGAAACTTTCATCAGATAGTGTGAGACTAAACATCTGAACCCAAAGCTGATGATTGTAGCTACTATGAGTACTAAAGTTCAATTATCATGATACAGCTACGCATCTGATCTATAAAATGAAACATTGATCTGACTCTATGAGACTAGACCACTGATCGCAAAGTTGAGGTTTCTAGCGATTATCAGTACAAAAATTCTTTTATATTGCTACTCACTTGGCCTATGTGAAATTATACTCTTATCTGATACGACAAGACTCAACTTCAGAGCGCAAACTTCAAGTGTCTAGCTATTATTAATATTAAAATTCTTTTATCAGGAAATAGCTCTCACCTGGTCCTAAGATGTGAGACATTTAGCTGACACTAAGCTTTTGAGTGCAAACTCAATATTTTTAACTATTAGTACTATACTAAGATTCAGTTATCATAAATACTGTTTTCACTAAACATTGCTCCTACACTAGAAGACTAAACATCTAAGCACAAACTTGATGTTTCTAGCTATTACCTAGACTATGATCCAGTTACCACAATACTACTCTCCATGAAAATGTTGACAAATTAAGGCTTTATCGGGCACTAAGGGGCCAAATAAGTGAACACAAATTCGATGTTTCTGTCTATTACGTATACATATTTACAGTTATACTGTTTTTGATCGCCTATGACCTTGAGAAATTATAATTTATTTTGATACTATTACATCAAATATAACAAAAGGTCAATATTGTAATATTTTTTATAAAAGTATCAAAGTCGTTTATAGGGCGTTATAACTGCCTGCTTATCAGTTTTCATGTCTGTGTACGTGAGCTTTACGCGTCTAGTAGGACTCGACATCGACGACGTGGGCGTACGTAAAATCACTTACTATTAGTTTTTTTGAAAAAGCTGCGAATCATCCTAGTCCATTCGTGGTATCCGCCGCAAACTATGAACCCGTACCTAACGCTGCGCGTATTATAAAAGACGTCCGCGACACATTTTTACCGTCCCTCCTGATGAAATAACGGCAGCGAACGATCAGTACCAGCCTGTCCCTCGAAACATAGCGTGTTCACGCCCACGCCCGCGTAACCACAGATCACGCCGCCGTGGTCTGGGGGTTAATTTCGCTCCCGCACACCCGATTAGGCCTCCCACGGCAGCGACTCAAGCCTAGGTTCGTACCCTCGGTAGGGAGCCCTTGAGTGCGATGCTTGCGCGATACGGTGACACACAAATATACATACCTGCTACAACACTACACGATAACCCCCACACACGTGCACGTCTACACGGTTACACATGAAAGTGGAAGGGTTTATTTTTTTCCCTTATCGAACTGAAAAACTCAATTTTCCGATAATAAATATATGGAGGAGTTGTTGAGGCGTGTATGCTTGGTCCACATATACGTTTCAACAACTCATACATATATGAATAGTTAGTTAGGTTAGCTAAGATAGGTCGCGATTTTGCATGCAACAGGCAACAGCCAAGTCGAAGTGTGCCGTGCACCCTTGAGCTGGTTGCCAAAATAAAATCGGCTGAGTGCCTTAAGCGCTCGCCTTAGTAATCCGGTGAAGCTGTTAAGATCTTGGGTCAATAGCGTAGTCATTTCGAAAAAAAAAAGTGAATCGCGCGGCAGCGCGCAGTGCCGACAACGCTCACCGCCCGTCGTAATTTTTTTTTTGTTCAATCTAATCGCAAGCAGTCAAATTTTTTTGCGGATTCTATAACTTAAATGATTAATGCATAATATCGAGAAAAAAAATGTTTTTTGAGGGAGAAGTCATTGAAATTTTCATTTGTTAACTAAAAAGTTAATTAACAATATGAAAATCAATAAATAATTTAAACTTTTATATATCTTATCAAAGTACAACTATTAAACTATAAATCCTGAAAGTTTTATTAAAATATCTTTAATAGCTCTTTATTTATTGATTTTTTAATTAAGTCATAAAAATTTTCATTTAAAAAAATGTTGTTAAAATAAAAAATTTCAAAAACTGTTCTGGGGATCAATTGCATAGTAAATACTTCATGAACAAATATTCATACCTGAATTTAATATTCAAGTGGAAAAGGTCCCCACTTGACGTGTTTTGACTCATTTATCAAGATTTTTTTTAAATCATTTGTTCATAATTAACGACGTCCGTCGCACTCACTAGTATTCATACATAAAAATCAATTGTATATTTGTTCTCTATGCATGCCGAAGCGTGTTCTGGAGAAACCCAAGATGGTTCCTGGCACAAAAAAAACGACATATGTGTATTCACAAGGAACATTTAGAGTTTATAATTTATCAAGATTTTTTGTAAATTAATTAAAATAATTGTCGAAGTGTAGTTGGGTCTGGGAAGACTCATTATTTCGTAGATACTTTTTGATTTATGAAGTTTAGGACGGGCTATTGCCATCCCTCGTCGGAA
Source organism: Antheraea mylitta (assembly GCA_014332785.1). Taxonomy (NCBI): domain Eukaryota; kingdom Metazoa; phylum Arthropoda; class Insecta; order Lepidoptera; family Saturniidae; genus Antheraea; species Antheraea mylitta. Next base: position 5,828,744 of record JACEII010000028.1, on the reverse strand, counting down.
CACCTCTGTCATGGGGAAGACAGACATTTTCCACGCATTTGGGTCTATGGTTTTGGCCTTTATTCTTTTCCTTTTCACTCATTCTTTCTTCCATCATCTGCACTCTATTTTTCCTTTGCATGCTATCATAACTTATGGCTGCTATATTTATAGTTGTCCTAAGCAATGCTTTTCCGTTCCTTTCTGATTTTTTCCTTTCCTTATATCTGGTGATTTGTTAGTGTGTTTAGCTTGTTCCAATACTTAAGAAAATTCCCTTACGGTCGACAGTATTCTTGATAATTCCCGTTCTATTCCCATTTTACCTATACGATTTAAAATTTTCTTCCATACTTTTCGGATTTTTTATTTTGCCTTGTTCCTTCCTTAATTCTTTTATATATATATTTCCTCCTATTATCCCGCTCTCGCTGTTCTTTCTACCTCAGATTTGCCATAGGTCCAGAGAGCTGTTTTAATATATTGAGTCTTGGCTCATTATTTTAGCGTGACTCATCCTTACATTCCCTTCTGCATAGTTTCCATTTGAGTCCTATTCTTGCATTAAGAATATGGGTCAATGTTTTGCTGATTCTAGCTTTCTCCACTGTTTGGATTTTTTGTCCGCACTTTAATGTTTTTTTAACAAAGGGGTTCAGGCCGAATCTAGTTCCAACATCCTATCGCATTTTCCTATACTCATTATTCTTGCTTTACTGATATTCATGTCCGTATTTATCAGTTACGTCAAAGGCTTATCTCCTTCTCTTGGTTGTTACCATACGCTACGGCCCGCCTTGGTATCGTGTCCCATTTTGATCGAGTTGAGCACTTAGTTAGTGTCAAAGGCATTGTGTTCTTGATTATCCGTTTTGTCTAAAATTCGTCTACAATTTTTGCATCTAGGGGATTTACCTCGTTTGTAACTTGGGCATTCGTTCTTTAGGTTGTTCTCCCCATAGTAGCTACATGTATATGTTGTTGCTGTACACCAACTTAATTTTTTTTTTATTGTAGCACGGCAAAGTGACTGCACTATGCCTGATGGTAAGCATAGTACAATCCAAAAATAATAGCGACCACCGATTGACACACTGTCCATCGCCGGTCGCCACTATCATGTCGGCCTGTAATAAGCTGGATATGCACAGGCTGATCCCGAAACGCGACCCGCAGAAGCGAATTACTATTACGGGCTTTTTCGTCATATACACGGTGGTTGCGACCCAGTCGGGCTATAAAACCCTACCACCCCGCTATCGCCATTGCCTCGTTCGTTATTCAGCAGGGTGCACCACGTGCAGATGAGGTTGGCTTGGGTGTCTCAAGTCTTATGATGTTACTCGACACCCCTTACACCCCAAAAACTTTTCCCGTGTCCGTACTCCAGGCATCGCGTACACTGGATGACGGGCGACTGGTCAGACACTGTGACCCTTTGCATGTCGATGTATAACTTGCATGCATTTGTAAGCTTGTGCTTAATTCTCGCCCTGTACTCCTCGTCGGGAATATCCTTAAGTATGTCTTGGTTTTGCTCTTTTATGAACGCCAGAATTTCTTCATCCTCATGACTAGTGAGAACGTTGTTTATAATAATTAGCGGGTCTTTGTTCCTAGTTTTCTCTATATGTAGTTTGGGAGCCTTCTCCTTTATCCTTTCCGCTATTTTCCTCGTCTTCCTTTATGCATCCTAATACCACTTTTTGATCCTTGCCTTTTCTTACTTTATCTGCTCTTAACCTCGCCTTGCTCTTAATCTCCTCATTTTCTTTATCACGGCTCCGCTTGTATCTCTATCGTCTGTCGATGATATTATTATAGAGTGCTTGGGTGCTGGAAGCCGGAAAGAGGTATTAGCCATCTTGTTCTGAATCGGCTGATGAACTGCTTTCTTCAAAGTTTTTATTTACGCTACTTACCTTTTAAACCTGTCGTCTATTTCCGCTTTTAACTCTTGTATCGTCTTATTTAATAAGTCCGTTTTTTCTCCCGTTTCCTTTTTCTTATATATTTGTTCCAACAGTACTTCGTACATTTGCCCCATGTTCCTTAGGATCCCTTCGTTAATCGAGGTTTTTAGGTTTCCAGATTTCCCGAGCAATAATTTCGCATGTTAGAACTTTGCCATTGCTGAATTTTTAATATCTGCAGTGCTTCTTAGATTCTCCAGTGATTCTTCAGGGCGTCCAAGACTATCCCCTCAGATGAAAATCTCCGGGAAATTCATAAGGAATTTTGCAGATAATCTGAAAATGTATGTAATTTGTAATGTTTTTGTCTGTTTCATCCATCGACGGTGCAGACGTCCGCGACGGGTGAGGGGTGATGCTTCCGACCAGATACGACAGGATTTGAATTTTTAAAATGTAAGTTTTTAGGAAAATTTGGAAAACTGTATATTTAATTAATATTGATGTTTTCAGATACCGGGCGCATCGCTCGACTAATCTGACGGGTGTGGCGAGTGAGGGTGGAGTTCCTGATCTGATGCTGGACAAAAGTGTTAAAATTTGAATTTGAGAGATTATGAAAACTGTGAAATTTGTCAAAAAATTATGTTTTTTTTAGTGTTTCCTAGGTTTGTATACAAGAAAAATTTATTAAATTAATCTATATAATTATTGTGAATTCGTTTGGCGCAGACTGCGACGAGTGCGTCGGTGTGAGACATATATTGATAAAGTTTTATACCTAAAATCCAAAATTTGGCCAGCGCTTATTACACAACGAGCTGATTGTTTACGGAACTTTTGTTTGTAGATACTTGTCAATATTTAATCAAGCATACTTTTACCTTATAATACAAAGTGCGTAGACAATACTGACACCTTACCTTTTATAGGACAAACATTAAAAATCAAAGCAATTAGTATTCACTAATGCAAAATAAAGTAACACAAAAATAATGAAATTAATATTACTAGAGTAATATACGAAGTCTATATAAATAATGTTATGTATTTTTACTATGGCGGTGC
>JACEII010000028.1:5716615-5825774 GCA_014332785.1 Antheraea mylitta | reverse complement strand
GTGGTGGTGGTGGTGGTGGTGGTGGTGGTGGTGGTGGTGGTGGTGGTAGATGGTGGCGTCACTCACGTGTTGTAGAGCATGGTGTGGTGGTGTCGCGAGTGCACGTCGACGAGCACCGAGAGTTCGCAAGAGTCCCGCGCCGCCTCCCCCTCCAGCCGCTGCAGCGCCTCCCCCTCCAGCTGGTCCCCGTGCGCGAGGAGGAAGCTCCGCACCATCACCGCGAACTTGCAGCGGTACAGCGCTTCCTCCTCTGTGCTGTTCTTACACTTCGCCTGACACGCATACCGTCTCACTATTACACGACTTCCCACCGACATTACAGAATACCAAACAATCATAATAAATAAACGGCGAAATGGAGTCCACTACTCTTTTTTTTAACTTTGGCAATCAATCTTTCCCATTATTACTGCGTCGTACGATCATTTCAATATTAAGCATCGTGTGAATCAATATTCTAACAAGATGGTGGATCGCTTGCTAGAACTTTCCAAGGAGTTTTTGTTGGCATCCCAGAATTTCATGCTACGTGGTATTATCTTCTATTCACTTCTCCTATGCATAATAAACTAACTATATTACGTATGTTATGCCATCGCTACACACCATAGTCGATGAGTAAGCGTGCCGAGTTCCCAGACCCAAGTTGCGTTTTCCACAGTACAACTGATGCACGAAATTAGTGGAAACGTTCGGTGGTCCGACTCCTCCGTTCCCACACTGGCCACATATAAATACGTGAACGAAACAACAAAACAGGATTGTTAACCTGACATCGGTGGCTTTCACTAGCTCATAATTTAGTATTAGGCGAGGGCTATCCTAACTTTGGAAGCTCTCTAGTGTTAATTTTCACTGTAATTTTATTTTTTAATAAATTAATAAAAAAAGTGAATTGGTTTATTTGGATCCTCCAGCTCTGACCTTCGTAATTCGTAAAACACCGCCAAATTTACACAACACAGAATCAAATAACACAAGATTATGAATAAAATATAAAATTCGCTACACGACAGACTGAAATCCCGCCAAAAACCCTCAATCCACTACTTACTTGAGGAAAATCACAACAGAAGAATGGAATCAAGCCGAATCTCACTAAATTGGGTGATACAAGGGGTTTCGGTAAATATCACATAACTATGTCGGACATAAGATATTCTAAAAATCTGAGAAAACTTGGTTACAGTCAAACATGTTTCTAAACTAAAATATACTGAAATCCATCATAAGTCCTGTATCTTCTCATATTCTTCTAAAATCCGTAAAGAAAATGTAAAGTACATATAAATGATACATAATGTAATAGTATTTGTAATAAATAGTAAAAAAGTAAAAATAAAGCAATTTTTTTTTGATATAATAAATCCATAGAATTTTTACTCTTTTATCCTGTTTTATATTTATATTTGCATTTATGTTAGTATTATTTATCCGTAATTCACTATGAAATGTTAACATTGTAGTCTATACAAATTATACTTAATTTTCACAAATATCTTTTAAAATATATCACAAGCCTGTCTATGAACTAAACTGGAACTTCTTCACAAATCACGTTATTAACAAATATTTACCATCAAATTTAAAACCTATAACTATTTTCTACAATACTATATATAACAATTTCTGGAATTATCTGATCATTTGAATTCCAAGATTGAAATGCCATGTCGATTAATAGCTGCAAGAATATTAGTTTATTACTATCTTATGTGACAAACTGACCTGCAGAGTATGGAAGAATCCATTCCCTGTGACAGTATCTCCCAGGGTCGCCAGCTCGAGGGAGTCTTCCTCATCAGAACCGAGTTTCCCGAGGAGCTGGAAGTATCTCCTCGCGTAGGACCAGTAGTACCCGGAGGCAGCTGCTAGCTCCGACAGCTTTTTCAAGACGAAACTCCTCGAAGTCGGTGAACTTTCTGTTATAATTTCTGTTAATAGTACTTCCAGCTTCTCTTTGCAATCTCCAAGGACTTGATAGTGTTCCCACTGAATTCGAAATTAAATTTATTTTTATCATTTAAATACAAATGATTTTTACTAATTTTTTTTTTAAGTAAAAAGTATTATTCAATACATAAGTAAAATAGTAACAATATTTTCTCGCCGTTACAACGACTTTTAACGTAACTAATAAAATAAATAAAATCACAAAAAAGGTCCAGAACAAAATCCTTAAGAAAAAAAATAAACTTCATTACCACATCATTCCAGTAAGCTATACTCAATTTTAAAATGGCATCAGCTTTCATTGAACAGATTATTTATATATTTACAAACAATAGTGTAATACAATTAATAAGCAATAGATGGCGTTAACGCAAATTCAACTACTACCATAATATTATGATTAAGTGTACGCTCAATTCCAAGCCTAATTGCATTATGAGATACACATTTCCTATTAATTAAAAATATATTTTAAAATTATTTATATAAGAAAAGTAAAATAGCATTAATAAAAGATAATTTAACAATGAATACTTACAAAAACATAACCTTCACACAATGAACAAACTATTGAGTAGTCGTACATCACTTTACAAAACTCCATCAATATGTGTTCATCAGCCAGCAGCACCTCACACCACAACACTTCATCTCCCTCCTCCTCCTTGTGTAGCAGCACCATGTTTAGGTACATGCATCGGAACAACAAACTGGTTAAGTACTTCTCAACGTCCGGCTTGGACAGCTCCCTGCTCTGGTCAGCCAGGATTGCTCTGAGGGGCTCATAGTCTTCGAAGGGGCAGTTGAGATTACCGAAAATGCAATCGTGATGTAGAGCGAAGGTTTCTATCGACTCCACTCTGTGCTCGAATAGTTTCTGCGTGAAGGTGGAAGTTAGCTGCAGGTCTTCTGGTGGGGTGGAATCCTTAGACAACAGGTACGGGCAGAGAGAGGTAATGTTCTCTATTTTACTTGTACTCAAACCTTCCGTACTGAAATATAAATTATAATTCCTTTAATATTATGAATCTATCGTCTCCGCTGGTAAAAAATCTTACATCTCAACTGTCAATTATAAAAAAGATTCTAGATTTTCTCGCGTTATCTCTAAAAGATATACCTCTATGTGTTGCAAAATTGGAACTTCGTTATCGGTCTATTAAAAATTAAACTTTTTTCATAAACTGAAATGTAACAACTCATTTATACTAATATTATAAAAAGGTAAAGTTTGTGAGTTTGTGACGTTGTAGGGAGTAATCTCAGGAATTACTGGCCCGATTTGAAAAATTCGTTCAATGTTATATAAAACATTTATCGAGGATGGTTATAGGATATAGACCATCACGCTAATAGCAATAAGAGCGAAACACCAATGAAGAATGTTTAAAAATCGGGGGTTATTTCATCGTGAGAGCTTCCGTTGCGTGTTAGCGTTAGTCCAAAGTATCTATTCCAAGCGAACGAAGTCGCGGGCAGAGGCTAGTATCTTATATATTGATACGTGAAGTCAAAACTTTGTACACCTTTTTAAGCGAATTACTCGAACGGTAGAACGTGAAATTTAGCTTAGTTAAAGTTTATATAGAGGAGAAATGCAGAAAGCTATCTATATAATTCATATAAAATGCAATACAAGCATATTAAATTAATTAAAATATACATTACTCACACTAATGCTTGAATTTTACAAAACATAAATGAATACCACCGTCATTTTACTCTTACGGTTCAATTACCTTTTCAATATTTTAAACATGTTTATAATTGCACATCTTAGATACCCTTCGAAATCAATTGATCAAATTGTAGGTTAATTTTATAATAGTAAAATATGTACATTCATTAATAATTTTCTGTTTCAAATTTATAATTAATGTCAATTTTCACTAAGACATAGATATTTTTTAATGTTCATATAATTAAAAAAATGTAGTGGCAAATAACTGAGCAGCCATGATGAAAACATTTGATTATATCCCCACCCGATACGCTCAGGTGTGCCACAGGGCTCCATACTCGCGCCCACGCTCTTCAATCTGTTCATCAGTGACCTACCTCGGTCTCGGGGGGTCGAGATAGGTTGTTACGCTGACGATACCGTTATTTACACTTCCGGCTGGCGGTCGGACTTTCTTAGGAAGCGCATCGAAAAAGCCGTTCATACTCTCGGTGAATGGTTTCGTCGATGGCGCATAGAAGTTAATCCCGATAAGAGTGCCGCAATACTCTTCGATGCCACGAAACGCGTTAATAAATTTGAGCTCATCAGGCTATACGGAATCGATATCCCTTGGGCCGAAGAGGTCAAATATCTCGGTGTTAAATTAGATATACATTTAAAGTTCAATTCACATATAGACAGAGTGCGAAACAAAACCGTTATGGTCTTGGGTCGCCTCCATCCGTTATCCGTATGACAAAGATAAGAGTAAGATGTCCCTCAGACACAAGCTCACTTTGTATAAGACGTGTATCCGTCCCGTGATGACATATAGCTGCCCCGTTTTTGCGCATATGTCCAAAGATAACTTTCATAAGCTGCAGGTTCTCCAAAATCGTGTTTTACGTAAAGTGACCGGTGCTCCGTGGTACATTCGGAGAGTCGATCTCCATAGAGACCTAGAGATCCCTTCTATCTGGGCGTACGTAAAATCACTTATGATTAGTTATTTTGAAAAAGCTGCGAATCATCCCAATCCCTTAGTGGTATCCGCCGCAAACTATGAACCCGTACCTAACGCTGCACGTTATAAAAGACGTCCGCGATGCATTTTTACCGACCCTCCTGATTTAATCACGTCAGCGAACGATCAGTACCAGCCTGTCCCTCGAAACAGAGCGTGTTCACGCCCACGCCCGCGTAACCACAGATCACGCCGCCGTGGTCTGGGGGTTAATTTCGCTCCCGCACACCCGATTAGGCCTCCCACGGCAGCGGCTCAAGCCTAGGTTCGATCCCTCGGTAGGGAGCCCTTGAGTGCGTTGCTTGCGCGATACGGTCACACACAAATATACATCACTGCTACAACACTACACGATCATCCCTACACACGTGCACGCCTACACGCTTACACATGAAAGTGGAAGGGTTTACTTTTTTCCCTTATCGAACTGAAAAACTCTCAATTTTCCGATAATAAATATACGGAGGAGTTGTTGAGGCGTGTATGCTTGGTATACATATACGTTTCAACAACTCATACACATATGAATAGTTAGCTAGGTTAGCTAAGATAGGTCGCGATTTTGCATGCAACAGGCAACAGCCAAGCCGAGGTGTGCCGTGCACCCTTGAGCTGGTTGCCATAATGAAATCGGCTGAGTGCCTTAAGCGCTCGCCTTAGTAGTCCGGTGAAGCTGTTAAGACCTTGCTGGGTCAATAGCGTAGACATTTCGAAAAAAAAAAAAACATTTCATTATAGAACCCTTTTACAAAATAACTCTAATAAAATTCAAACTTTAAAAAATCAATGAACTATGGTCGAATGTCGACCACTGGGCGCCCACTAGTACATATTATACAATATGTATTCTATCAAGAAATAATTAATGCTACTGAAATGCTCTTCAAATTGTAATGTGTATTGTAATAGTATTATTAAATGACGAAATTATTTTTGTTAGATTTCTCTGTAACCTCTATTAATAAAAGTTATGTGTGCATTTCTTCTGTGGAATTAAATCTGTATATCTGGAACTCATGCAAAAACGGCTTAACTCATTCTAATCTTGTGCAACGGAACCGTATATTATCTGTCTGATAATGCTGTACTAAAATTATAAAAATATGTTTTTGAAATATTCAAAACATAATTTAAAACAAATACATTTTTTCGATAGTGATTGCTTGTTAAAACTGTTTAGATGTTTTAAAATGAAATCTAACACTGGAATACAGTAAAATGAAAAGTCAGAAATAATTTCAAGAAAGTAGGGAGTTTTTGGCGGGATTTTAGTTTTGATGTAGTGGATTTTATTCATAATCTTGTGTTGACTCTATATTTTGTAAATTTAGTGATGTTTTACGTAATATAGTTAGTATATCGTGCATATGTGAAGTGAACGGAAAATACCACGGAACATGAAATTCTGAGATGCCACAAAAACTGCCTGGAAAGTTTTTAATAAGGGATCCACCATCTTGTTAGAATATTGATCAACAAGACGCTTGATATTGAAATGATGGTACGACGCTTGTTATATTATTGGCTACGTGACAATGGCAGAAATCTGAAAGATTGTTTGCCAAAAATAAAGATTAAAAAAAAGGTTGCAGGTAGTTGCTTCACTAGACATATAATCAAAAATTGTTTGTTGTTTCTTCAGGACTACTTTAGTAATAGTTGTATTATGTAGATAATGTATAATTATGTTTTTCTACACAAATTAAGCATTAGTTATAAAACTACAACACAAAAGATGAAACAAAATGATTGATTCAATAAAAAAAGTTAATTCCTATTTGAGCAATAAAACTATTACAACATATGAATATGCTGCTGGTTGTTAGTGTTTTTATAAATCGACTGGTACAAATTATAATGAATTACTTGTGAAACAAGAGTTCCTTAATGATGTGGGCGATGTTGAGGAGGAAGTCCAGCTTGTGGTGAGGGTCCAGGGTGGAGACACCTTCCCTCCAGCAGCTCTGCACCTCGCTCCACGTCTCCGGGGAGAGGCGCGAGTCCTCATGCTGGAGAGCAACACACTACTCTTATTCTCACTATCACATAACTTCTAATGGGAAGGTGTTGTCGTTAATTTGTTATGACAACTGATAATTAGAATTTGAAATTAGGAATACACATTTCAAAACGAACCAACTCCAATTGTAATCATAGATATAACATTTTTTAAGATTTCCAATTTCTAAACACTGTCAAGGAAGAATGCAAGCGCTGTTACTTGACGTCGGTGTTTCTGTGTTGTCGGATGTTAGTACCCGGGACGAGTCGACCCATTCATGTTGAAACCAGTGATAGCTTCAGCGTGCCTCTACCACCTACTAATATTAATTTTTAATGACATTTCGCGGTGTTTTGATTATTGTTATTTTTACTAAAATGTAGTCACGCTATTAGTTACATAAGTTGAATGAAACAGGGTTTGAAAAATCCGATCTCTATAATAATTATTATAAATCGGATTTTATATATATATATATCATCTGGCTTCCAGTCGCAGCCATTTTCTATTTCACCTACGATGTCCTCATTCACACTGGGATTTCAAATCCAGCCCATATTGTATGATGGAGTTGTAGCTGCACTATGGATGCCATTTTCAGACTGGTTAAAGGTCTTGAAGATATGAACCAATTTATGCGCTTTTTGGGTTGTTAATCGATTACGAATCTTAGATTGAACTAGGCCGAAAATAAAGAAAATTCTTTCGAGGTCTGTCGTTGTCGTTTATTGCTGACTGCAATTGTTTACAGAGTGCCTTAGATGCTTCTTTACCATTTCGGTTGAACCAAAGCGGATCACTTGTATCCATATCTAGGAGTTGTCACCATCCCAATGATCTGTTCAAATTGTGACCGAAGCAGATATTTGGGAAACATTTACGATTGTGTTGAAGGGGATTTCTCCAACTTTAAAGGCTATTGCCATTACGGGACAAAGTCGAAAGTATTTTGAACTCTAGTTTTTCTCTGCGTGTAACCGGGGTAAAGATTAATCTCTAAAATTTTTAGATACAAGGATAAATATAAAAATCAGTTGATGTCATATAAATTCGTTAATATCTATCCACCGATATATCGACGAACCCTGAAATCAATGTTCAAGTTGAGTAGTCCACAGGTTTTAAGACGAAATGAAAAACGTTTATGAATGTAAATAAAAAGAAAAGTTGATTGAACATACAGTAGTGATAATATAAGGTTTGGTTATATTATAGAATGATTATTCGAGCGTTCGGGTCTGTACGCACCGGCACGTGGTAGTTGAGGAGGAACAGCTCGAGCAGCAGGTCCCGCCACCGCGCGCGCAGCTCGGCGCCCGCGGCACCGGCGGTACCAGCGGCACCGGCGGTACCGGCGGCACTGGCGGCACCGGCGGTACCAGCGGCACCGGCGGCACCGGCGGTACCGGCGGAACCGGCGGGCGGGCGCAGCGCGGCGGCGAGCGGCGCGGCGAGGCGGCAGAGCTGCGGGAACGCGTCCGAGGAGTACTCCCGCAGCGCTGCGCACACCAGCCGCAACACTTCGCACGCAGCTTCCTCACCGAACAGCATCTCTGCGCGACGCACATACAAACTATACTTCCGACTCACCGCTTCACTTTACTAATTCTTCTCTCCCGGACCAATTAAAGCAAAAATTGTTCTCAAATTGTGTTACGAAAACTAACTCTCCGCCACCATAATTATATACCATAAATTAAACAAAACATTTTTAACTTCATATGTTTTGCATTTTATAATGATAAAAAAACTAATAAAATATTTGAAAGTATGTTTTTTTTCTTGTACTGATTACGCTATTGACCCAGCAAGATCTTAACAGCTTCACCGGACTACAGCGAATATGGTCATAATTATATCTTTTAAATTTGTATATTATTGCTATATGATATCATCAATAAAATATAGATTTATTTATTTGTTAAAACTAAACAAAATAGGTTAGCATTTGGAGTTTTTGGCGGGATTTTAGTCTGTCATGTAGTGGATTTTATATTTTATTCATAATCTTGTGTTATTTGACTATATTTTGTGTAAAGTTGGTGGTGTTTTACGTAATATAGTTAGTTTATTATGCATAAGTGAAGTGAATGGAAAATAATAACACGGAGCATGAAATTCTGAGGTGCCACAAAAACTCCCTGGAAGGTTCTAGCAAGGGATCCACCATCTTGTTAGAATATGGTTTCACACGATGCTTAATATTGGAACGATCGCACGAAGTTTGTGATATTATTGACTACGTGACAATGGCAGTAATAATCGGAAAGATTGATTGCCAAAAATAAAGTTATATATATAAAGGTTAGCATCAATTTCAGTACAATTTCCTTATAAGTAAAACTAATAAATATTATAAGACTGACAATTCAATAACAAATTTTAAATTAGGCACAAAACATAACTCTTCAGTCTAAACCAAATTTCTTATAATCGTAAGCTGTTGTCGACACAACAATATATTATCCATACTATACCAACGATACTACAAATATATAGATACGTCATAAGCGCATTAATAAAACGAAGCAAGTTATATACGGTCATCTCAGTATCGTGTCGATGTTAATAGAAGCGTAACGTCTACTGTTCGTTTCATAAAATGCCACGAAACTATAGCAAACACCAACCTATGTTATAAGATGTTGCACAAACTATGCAAGCAAAATTTCTTACACTTTATTTATTCACATATCATTCATATTACTATAGACGCGGATTAATTAATATGTTTCAAATATCAAATAATAGCCTCTGCCCGCGACTTCGTTCGCGTGGAATAGATACACTAACACTAACACGCAGCAATTCTCAAAAGGGATAAACAGCCCCATATTGAAACATTCTTCACCTGTACTCCGCTCCTATTGATCTTAGCGTGATAATATAGCCTATAACCATTCTTGATGAATGAGCTATATAACACTGAAAACATTATTCAAATCGGAATAGTAGTTCCTGAGATTACCCCCTACAACATAACAACATCACAAACTCACAAACTTTACCTCTTTATAATATTAGTATAGTTTAAGAAATTAAAACATATTACGCAAAGAAATGACAGATGCAATAGAGCATACCCCTATGATCAAGTGCGATAAAGACAGATGGTAAAGATTAAATATATACAGAATGTACACAGTATTAAAGAGTGGAATATATTAAAATAGCAACACATATTTTTTTGTAATAAGATGTGATAAATTATTTAATTTGTACTAAATTTGGAAATTTTAATGTGTTTTTTCATATATATATAATAAAATTCAAGTGTCATTTTGTAATGTCAAAATAACAATTAATAGAAATTGGGTGTTTGAATTAAATTATATAAACTTATTTATTTATTTAAGACACCAACGAGATTCACACTATGAAAATGCAAAATTCTGGTAAATGTAAACCTAGATTTATTTATTATGAAATTCAACAGCATGCAGTAGCAAACAGATAAACATTATATTAATGATAATATTTGGATAACATTATATAGTTAGTTTCGTAATATTATGGTGTATATGAGCCTTGAGGAGGTCATATAGAGGGCTAAAGTGCAATTAAAATATCAATCTTTGTTTGTTTCGTATTTTATGAGTTATCATGTCTTTCATATGAGCCTTTATTTATTTCATACACTTGCATGCAGGTTATAGGTATAGTGCAAGTAAGTTACAATAGGTGGCACATGTGTTGTACCTACAAATGGATTCGTTTACTTACATTCTTAAAAGTATACAATATTGTTTATGAACGAAAAAACAAACATTTAAAGGTGAGTCTGGAGAAGTGGGTGTCAGCAAGTAATTTAATAACAATGTCCGATATTTATTAATACATTAGGAACATTAACAGTATTTTTGATCCTAGTGACTTTTAGATGATATGTCAATAGTTACAAAACACTCGTCAAGAATTTTTGATACCGGTTCATATTACGTCTAATTAAGCTACTAACCAAATCAAATTGACAATAACAATAATTAAATTTACAATGATTATATTGCAATGCATTTTTAATTTGTGGAGTCCTTCTAACCTTTGTAAGTAAAAGAAAATAATATGCACTGACGAAGAAAACTGAATGAACTAAGAAATAGATAACATACAGAAATAATTTAAAATGCCATTTTAATTGTTCGTATAAATTAAATTTTCATAATAAGATTGATTATATTTTAAATTACTTACTTTCAATTAATATTCACTTTCTTATTATTTGTATAGCATATTACAAATAAAGTAATCTGTGAGACAATTCATCATTAAGCATATATTTTAACAAAGTAAGATGTCCTGTCTGTTTTGATTATTCTTTATTTTGTTGACGGTTGCCCGTCAATTCGTCCGTATCGAACTAATATATAATTATTTCTTTTTCACAATACATATTGAGAATATGCCATCGTACTTACTATATGTGCGTTACCGTGCCATTTGTTTTGTCAATATGCCGTATAGGTAATGCATCTATGAGTTATAATATCATTGTACTGCACTACTTAAAACGATTTTCTAGTAACGTGTGACTGGTATACATTGTACATACGAAATTGTTACAATTTAAAAAAACTATCATCGTGTTATGCAACAGATATAGACGGTTTAATAATGTTTGTAGCCCGGTGAAGCTATAAAGACTCATCAGACCAACAGTGCAGTCAGTTCAAAAAAAATAAAATAAATGAGATCTATGTTCAAATTTATCTTTTCATGTCATCTATCTGTTCAGAGTTTCACACATTGAACAATGTACATCATAGTGCGTTTTATAGGAGTTTCATCAGTACGCCTATAGTGAGATTTAGTGTGTAGCACAGATTGATAGGAACATAGAGGTATGCGAGGAGGGAATAGCGAGTGGTCATACCGCCGTCAGCGTCGCGCGCGAGACACAGCGGCAGCAGGTGACGGCGGAGTCCCGCGGCCGAGTGCAGCGCGCGGCGCGACACGCGGCACACCGCCTCCCGCGCCCACCCCCGCACCGCCCCCGCGCCCACCCTCACGCCCGCACTCGCCGCCGCGCACACGCACCACTCGCACGCCTCCTCCGACAACTACGACAACGCAACCACGCGGTTACCCTTACGGGACTGAACAGCCATACGACTCGATTCCTTTCAAAATGATATAAATAATCATTGTAGGGTGAAACGCATCGGAATACGAAGAGAATATAACAAAAATTAAAAAAAAAATAATTTACGAGCAATCTGAGATCGGGATGTGGCAGAAGGAGGAGGGAGGTTTATAGGGTAAAAACTGTTTACCTCGATTTCCGGATAAACTACGAGTCCTATAGAAAAGAATTCGATGGCAAAGTCGTAACTAATAAAAAGATCTACATCTTTTGTATTTACACTTTTTCCACATAACCTAAAATATGATATGAAAAATTGAAGTAACTTACTTTTTGATTTTATTTTTATATTTTACAAAAAAAATTTCATGAAATTTGTTAAAAACTTACCTTCCTATGTCCCAAACACACTAATGTATTTGACTTGATATATATATATATATTTACCTTATTTTGGCTTCATATCAAAAAAGAACCCTACTTTTCATTCGAAAATTGTCGCGTCAAGATTTAAGCTTTTTTTTTTAAATTCAATAAACTTTTTATTCGTTGAAATCTCTATTTTCTGATGGTATAAAAAATACATTACTAAATACATCATACATACATGTTCTCAAAAAATGGAAAGAAACGAATAAAATCCCTGATCGGAATTTTTTTAATCAATATGTAAACTGGATTAATTCTTACTAAATTTAGAAAATATCAAGTAGTTATTTATAAGTATGCAAATAACATAAAGACGAGTTTAATTGTAAATTGTTTAGTTTTATACTCTAGCCCTATTCAGGATTATCAGATATACCTAGCTTACCTGTTCGAAGCTATCCATCGTGCATTTCTGTTCTTCTTCGTTCATATGCCTTAAGAGGAGGAAAACAATATCGACGACAGCTTTGCACCTCATTCTCTCATCGATTAACCATTCTCGAAGAATGTTGTCATAAAACTGATACAATGTATTCTTGTTAAACTGCTTCGCAACACACACGAACAGTTTCTCGTCATCAAACTCCACAAGGAGCCCGAGTAATGGTGTAATGATACACTCACATATACGGTTATTATGGGCAAACTCGAAATATTTAAAGCACATATTGTAAACCAACTCGTCAAGATTATGTTTATATCTCTCAGAAACAAACACATCACATTTCTCTATTGGTTCAAAAGGTTTATCTTCAATCACTTCTGAGTCAAGTTCAAACTTAATAGACTGATGTTTCTTTGAATCTTGTAAAGAAATCTTCAGCGTCTTGAATAATAAAATGTGCTGTTCCATGAGTTGTGATATCTCCTCCTGACTAGTCGACATATTGTCAACTCGTACAGACATGGTGGAGCCAATGTTTTGCCAGAAGTTTCTAATTAACTGTTCATGTTTCTCCGAGTTGGATTCGTTGGATTGTTTGAGCCAATATTTGATGAGAGAAGCCATGTTGGCGGCGGAGTATCTCACCAGGTTGGTGGTGGTGAGGGGTTCGTGCTGAGCAGAAAGCACCTCCTGGAGCCAGGTCCTGTGCACTGAGGTGACAATTTCCGTAACAAAATCATACTCCTGTATCGACAGATACCTCAAACATTCCACTAAACTCGTGATCCAAGACTGTCGTTCACTTTTTGAGCTCCAGATATTTTTCTGTTTTAATCTGTAATATGTGTATTAACTTTATATATGAAGCTACATCTACTGATTCTCATGAAAAAAAAAGTATTCCAAAATGAAACTATCATTTTGAAAGATTTTACACATTTTAATTTACATTAATAATTTTGGTTGTAATAATTGAGTCCTTACATTTCAAAATTAGGTAAATCCAATTTTAGCCGTTCCTAATATTTTACTTATATTTCACAACTACAAATTTTTTACGTGTAAAATATGAAGATCATAAACAAATTAAAAACCTTATGAACAGCAAAATTTAAGCTTCTTTCTCATTATACAACATAAGAAAGTCTTAAAAAAATTTGTTATATGAAGGATTGAAATTGGATTTAGCTCATTATGAAATGTAAAGAATACTTTTTTTATATTAAATCCTTGGCCTCTGTGGAAGAATCCAGAATTCTGCCAGTATCTTGTACAATAAGAACAACTCCAATGATAATTCAACCACAAAAGGCTTGAAGTTGATTTTAGCCACCACCATTTATGTCTAAAATATAACAAAAGGACAATACACCATCAGGATTAGTAAATTCCTAAACAACTAAGTTAGTAAATATACACCTTATATGTATAAATATATATCTAGTACATGTAACTATAATATCTATACATTAATACGTGAAGCAAAATTTTGTACCCCTTTTTAATCTATTTCCTGTAGACGGGTGAACTTGAAATTTAGCATAGTTAAAGTTTATATCGCGAAGAAGTGCAGAAAGCTGTTTATTTTATATAGAATGCATTAGAAGTAGATTAAATTGATTAAAATATGCACTACTCACACTACTGCTTGAATTTTATACAACATATACACACATGTAAATAAAGACATTTTGAAAGCCGTCAATAACGAACTTTAAAAAAGGTGACGAAGGAGGTTGCTATGCTCGACTGTATGTATTTTTTTACTCTTACATTCCAATTACACCTTTACATCCTACGTTTAACAATGATATTATAACATATAACTATTATTATAATATTTATTACACGACTTACGTTTCCTACGTTTCATATGTTAATTTTACAATAATAATAGGTCTTTGCCTATGACATTGCCGTTCTGCAGTACTGGCCATTTCAAATCAAAATAATTTTTGTTTGGCTAAGAATTCTAATTTCAAATTAATTTTATTTTAAAAACATGGAATTCTTTTTCTAAAAGTAGTCATTTGTTTATTGATTAGTGTTATATTTTCATCGCATTTCAATTTTTTTTGTCATCATGGATGCGTTAAAATTCGAGTAATTATGGAATATGAGTACCGTTGTGGCAGCAACGCGGCACAAGCGGCACGCAGCATCAACGACGTTTACGGAGCTAACACTACAAACCAACGCACCACCTGTTATTCGTTTGCTCTCTTCCGTTCTGGGAATTTCGACGTGAAAAATGAACCTCGCGGTCGTCCAAAGACTTTGATCGACAATGACGAATTAAAGGCGATTGCGGCAGCTGATGATACACAATCTACGGCTAAATTAGCAGCAACTTTCGACGTTAGCGTCAAAACAGTATTGGTTCATTTGCGTCAAATTGGCAAGGTAAAAAAGCTTGACAAATGGGTGCCCCACGAACTCAATGATCGCCAGCGCGAAGTATTCGTCGAGACGTGCCTTGTACTGCTCAACAGACGCACAAATGAAGGAATTTTGAACCGCATTGTTACCTGTGATGGAAAAATGGATTCTGTTTGATAACCGCCAGCATTCAGCAAGTTGGTTGGATCCTGGTTCAGCACCTAAACAATGCCCTAAACGAAAACTTACCTCTAGAAAAGCGATGTTCACTGTTTGATGGTCTAGCGCCGGTGTGATTCATCACAGCCTCTTACCAAACGGGGTGAGCATTACTACAGATGTGTACTGTGAAGAACTGAACACAATGATGGAGAAGCTGTCACATCTCCAACCAGCATTGGTCAATCGCTCGTCTCCCCTGCTCCTGAACGACATCGCGCGACCTCATACTGCACAGCGGACGGTCTCCAAGTTGCAAGAACTGGGGTTGGAAGTTCTCCGTCATCCACCCTACTCACCAGACCTTGCGCCTACAGACAACTACTTTTTCCAGAATTTCGATAACTCCTTGGCAGGAAAAAAATCAATACCCAAAAGGCAGTACCTCCCGTCCAGCTGATTTCTTTAAGAAAGGCGTCAATAAACTGCCACTGTGTTGGCAAAGATGCATTGATTGCATGGGTGATTACTTCGATTAATAAAATAAAAAAAAATACATGATAAAAATTCGTTCAAATTTTTTCATATAAAACAGCAATTTCATAGGTAACGTTGCATGCTTTATACGCCCTTTGATATCAATTGGTCAAATTGTAGATTACTTTTATAATAATATAATATGTAAATTTATAATTTATATATATATAGTATTATATATATAATTGATAAACAATTAATCTTTAGTACATATATGGAACCACTGAAATAATTCTCCTTGGTTTTCTTGGATGTCAAAAAGTTTTTAGGTGACAGGAGTGCTTTTACTTATGTCATGGGTTGCGATAAATTTCTTTATTTTTGTAAAGTTATCTTGACTTAGAATTTGAGAGCTTTACCACCTGTTTTTTGTATCAAATTTATAACTAATTTCAATTTTCATTTGCACATAGATTTTTTAATGTTTATATAATTAAAGATCATGGCAAATAGCTGAGTAGCCATGACGAAAACCTTTGATTATAGAAGTATACCCTTTGACAAAAGAACCCAAATAAAGTTCAAACTTAAAAAAATCAATGAACTATGGTCGAGTATCGACCACTGGGCGCCCACTAGTACTATTAATTAAGCGAAGGAAGTACTGTTTATTTTTACTAGACAATTTTGACATAAAAGAATATGGAATGCTATCTAGAGCAGAGGAAGAATCGGATAGTCTCTATAGCCATTTCTAGTTCAATAAGAGAAGGAGTCATCCATCCTCGTTGGACTAGTACATTGAACTGGGCTTACTGGGAGTATATCTGGAGATGGAACAAGGTCAAGGGATAATTTATTGATAAAGTCCTCTATCCACGAACATTGGTCGCTATGAGATAGGTTATCATAATTGGAAGCCCACAGAACTGTTTCCTTTTACGCCACACTAACGTAGACGGAGTTTT
The DNA here is from genome assembly GCA_014332785.1 of Antheraea mylitta. NCBI lineage: Eukaryota > Metazoa > Arthropoda > Insecta > Lepidoptera > Saturniidae > Antheraea > Antheraea mylitta. Next base: position 5,809,255 of record JACEII010000028.1, on the reverse strand, counting down.
AGGTGACAATGATTCGCAAAATGTGTGTCACCCAAGTCTCTTTTTTAAACGTAAAAGTCTCTTTACTTTCGCAGAAATATGTCGAAAACTCATAACATTTTCAAGGGTTCCACCATCCTCCTCTTTTCTTTCCCCAATAGCAACTGAACACTCAGAATCCCACCAAAGTGTAGATATTTTGCTTTTTGGTTGTGTAGACAAAGGAATGTGGATATCTGCACTACTAGTAAATGCTTCAATGAATTTAGAATAGGTGAGAAGTACGTCATCGGGGCATGGATCAGGAAGAGAGTTAATTACAATGTCGAAATGATTCGATTATGAACTCCAGTCAGCGCGGGATAATCTATATTTTAATAGGGAGAATAGCAAAAAATCGGCTATACTTTACTGGGGATGGAAGGGATAATAAGATAGTGATCACTATCATAAGTGTTAATTCAACGGTGCATTGATGTAAAATTTCAAGATATCTAATTTCGTGTATTGTGTAAAAATCTTACCCAGCAAAGATGGCATTGAAGAAGGACTGGTAGAACTCCTTATGGAAGACGTCTGCTGGTAAGTGGGCAAGCAGAGGGAGCAACAAGTTGGAGAGATGTCTTGCATCGCCCCATCCACCTAGCGGATAATGATTCTTATCATCTAATAATATTATTAATCATGTACTTGTTCTATAAACAACTGTCTCTTTTGTTTATTTAAATCACTTTTACAATCTGCGCATTTGTATGTAACTTGACAGTACTACATTTAGATGTCATGGATGAAGTGTGTCTGACTTTTGCGCTGATTACAAATGTTTGATGGAATACATCACCGTGATACAAGTATACTAATGTTTCCAGTACATTTTTGTGCTAGATACCACTTTGAAATAAATACCAAACTTATTATTGGTATACTTTTCTAACGACTGTCTGTTAATTGGTTGTAGGTTATTTATTGTTTGATTATATACATATAGATTCACATAAACACATAATTTACATAATATGAAAGATCTTAATTATATATATAATTTTAGATATACTTGCCATTTTCCAAAACATCGAGTATTCTTTTGATCAACAAGTCTTTCTTTTCTAAATATTTATGCCAATCCTGAAATATAATATAATACAGAATAGTTAACAGTAAAGAGATTGATAGGACGTAATGTAGTATTTTATGAAGTTGACTACAAATTCATTGTTTCATAGCTTAAAGGCAATTTCAATCGAGCATTAGGCTTCCATGAGACAGCCACTGCCTAGTTTGGGGCCATAGTTAAATCTATACTATGTAAAATGTTCTAGAAATAAAGATATCTGTATTGTATGGTATTGTATATGTAATAACGAGTAGCAATAGACCGAATTTGATAAATAAATGTATAAACACAGCAAAGCCTTAAAACTTTACAAATTCTCAAATAGTTTCCAACATTTGGACGCAAAATGTCCAGGTAAGTAAAAAAAAGTGTAAATGTTTTAATGGTTGAGGAGAATGCATTTAGAGGTGTCGGAGAACTCACATGCAGGGAGTGCATGAGCTGCAGCAAGCAGGCCCACAGGTGGGCCGCGACGATGGGGTTGGGCTCCTTGCTCGCTCCCACCACAATCCGCATCGTCTTCTTACCGTATGCCTCTCCAAATGTATCTTTAAATCTCTCTATCATTCTGCCTGTTGTGCCGTACCAAGCTGCTCTGTTACAAAAATATAAACCTTTCCAAGAAGCCGAAAGATATCTAACAGATGTTACAATAATGTCTAAGGGCTCGTCTAAGTTTTTTCATTATATAATTGATCTATTCTGTAATGTCTCGAGCACCAACTAAAGTTCAAGATATCAATGGCTACAGCAGCTAATTTAATATCATAAGCACATTGTTTGGTGGAACACAGCCCAAAGCAGATTATGAATGTAAGAAATGGTTTTAGTAAATGAAGCACCTCAGGAATTAGAAGAAGTACTATAGTAGACTCGACTAAATATACATTATATATTATATAATTTACATTATAAAGTTTACCATTAACTAGTAGTAATGCTTACGTCACAAATATTGTGAAATTTTTAAACATGTAGTTGTCAAAGCTTTTTTTTTTTTTTTAACGTGGGGAAATCCCTTATGGATACCCACCCTCCCGGGGGAGAGGATGAGTTATGTCCGACTCGCACGGACTAAAACCCCACGGAGTACCGACAGACCGTGATGTTGGGGCGGTAAGGGATCGTTCTTCGGATGTAGTTGTCAAAGCTACATTTTTAGATAGTCATTTACAGTCTGTAGCCTTCACACCGTACTTTGGTGGCCTTGCTACTCTGGGTAAAGAAACGAGACGATCTCGATGTTCAACACTCAATTTGGGCTGCAGCAAATATAATGCACCATGTCCCTTGGACTGCTACAACACCTTGATGATCCATCAACACAAACTGCCACGATTCGATCTAACACTTGGATAAAAAAAGCGATTTTTCAGGCATAACGATTTTTACGCAGAAACGATGTTTTTTTTTATCTTTATTTTTGGCAATCAATCATTTAGATTATTACTGCCATTGTCACGTAGTCAATAATATTACAAGCATCGTGCAATCATTTCAATAATAAGCGTCGTGTCAGTCAATATTCTAACAAGATGGTGGATCCCTTGTTAGAACCTTCCAGGGAGTTTTTGTGGCATCCCAGAATTTCATGCTCCGTGGTATTATTTTCCATTCACTTCACTTATGCACGATAAACTAACTATATTACGTAAAACACCACCAAATTTACAAAATATAGTGTCTAATAACACAAGATTATGAATAAAATATAAAATCCACTACATGACAGACTGAGACCCCGCCAAAAACTCCAGAAACGATGTTGTCGCTCCGATACTTAACGAGTAAGTGACGCATGACAGCTGCTGTCAGCTGCGTTTTGCTACTGCATCAAATATTCAACACTATTGATAATGAAACACAGTCTATATATATTTAGCACTATGTTTGGTGCCTGTCTACATTCGTTGGGTTGCTAGATATCTCATTAAAATGATAAGATATTATTATATTTAGTAAAAAGTCTAATAAATAGTTCAGAGTAAGTATTATTGAAAAAAATAATCAAGTATACATTTGAAGAGAAATAGAACAGGAAGTAGTGACAAACCTTATCTGATGAACCTTAGAAGAATGAAACTTCCAGAAGAGGTTGTTTTGCAGCAGCGGAGTGAGCTGTGCCCAGAGCCAGTCGTCGTGAGCAGGTGGGAGGTTGAGGATGAAGTAGTCGAGAGCTTGCAAGCTGGAACTCACGAGCCGGTTCTCCTGAAACTCTTTCTCTTCCGCACTCTCGGTCCTGGTGTACGGAACAATCTATTATCACAGTTTTACAACGCTGCCCTGTTCCACTGCAGATCATGTAAAATGACGATGTTGTAGTGTTAACTGTTGAGTAGTAGTGTTAAAGGACGATACATATGTAACAATAAGTGACAATATGTTCTTACATTAAATGACTATGTATTACGTGAAGTGACGATATGTGAGAATAAGCCATAGTCTAAGTGACGATCTGTAATGTTGAGAGGCGTTAAGTGATGTATAATGACTTGTAATGTGAAGTAACAATGTTTAACATATTATGTCTTGATGGATATAGATAGATTACTAATGTAATTTTAATTCTTTGCATGGATTATTTGACTATGTTGATAATACTTGCAGAGATTTTTGAAACATGAAAATCTATATTGCAAATGGAAACTGCAAACCACACAATAGATATTTTTATTTGGTTTTTGACAAACAATATGATAGATAACATGGAGTTGAATCATCCCAACAGTACAAAAGCCTCCTTACATACATATGTGGTCCTTTTCAATATTTTTGGTAGCTTTTAATAGAGCTATGATATGTGAATACTTTGGATTTGCACATAATATCGTCCAAAATTTTTACTACAAAACAGATCAAAAATAATAATATAGGAATTTAAAATTAACATTTATTTATTCTTAAATTGTTTCGATGTTATATGTATACTATAAAATGTTATTTTCTGTGCTGCTAAATTTAGAGTGGTTCAAAAGTTTGGAGAGGGCTGTATCAGCTGAGCGCCTTAGTAAGTTTGCAAGGCCAAAAGCATAGTCAGTTCGAAAAAAAAAAAAATTTAATCATATTATGCAAATATATGATTTTGTTTCATATTCAACTATGTTTCTATTTTTGCTTTTCATTGGCACCAGAGAGTGGTAATCGAAATAAACACTTACTTTTTTGTAAGAATAGAGTCTCCATTTCCAGTTAGGCTCTCAAGAAAGTGTGACATAATTTCTGCTTTGCTGAATGACAACACTTTGGGTAATTTTCTTTCTGGAAACGTTTTCTGTAATTTTAAAAAGTAACATACAATTTTTACCTATTCATTAATTATAAATAATGATAACATATTGTATTTAAACATGATTCTACATAACATTAAACCAAAGTTATGTTGGAGCAAAATTAGCCCAAAAATCCATTGTTAATTTGCAGTTATTTTAACTAATTAAAAGCAATGCTACATGTAACATAGATTCAGTGAATCAGAACAATAAAAATTAATTATCTCGAATGTGAATCTTTAGGGATTGTGAACGGCTGGATGTAGGAGCCACCTGAATATTATAAAAAACCTATTACAGTATATATACTTGCACTTTTCCTAATGTCGGGTTAATAATGACGCCGTAGATAACTCTTCACTGTTGGATAGTCACTATTGTTCATAGAATCTACTATGTTAGAATGAAAAGATTTTTCTATCCTATGAAATGTTTTCGTCCACGTATCGCATGTCGCTTTACAGTTGACATTTGGCAGAGCAGTCATAGCCAATATGGCGGTGCCCAGGGCTCAATTCAAAATGATTCAATGATTTAGAAACATGTTAAGTAGATAAAAGTTTTTAACATGTGTCTATCATCTGTATTATTGTATTTATTATGGATTCGTACTCTAAAAGCATAGATATGTTGTCATTGACTTACTATTATTATTCCCATTTTCAATTAGTAACCTCAGTAGAAAATGTGATCTTAATACCCTCAATTGAATAGTTTCCCAAAAATTTTCAGTTAAATGCCTACAAGCCGAAAAAAGTGTCGCCTGAATTGTGATTTTATAAATCCATACAATATTTTTTATAAATAGAGTATAATCTCACTAATCCTGCACATGGATAGGTCTGTACGTCCAATAATCCGACAATAATACTTCACAACATGCGAGAAAAGGTTTTTAAGCAAGGACTACAAGTTGCACAAAAGCAGACCTCAATTAAAGTTTACATATTTTAAAACTATGTAATTACATATGTACATGTTAATTTAATACATTACACACATTTATACCCTCTATCAAATGCTTTATTTTATTCATTACCTATGACTTTTTCACTATAATCCAGTAATCCAAACATTCAAATAATCGGGCGCCCTCGGTTTTCAATAGTGTCTGATTAGTCTGATTAGGGATTATACTGTAAATGAATTGGTGAGATTATACTGTAAATGAATAGGTGTAACTTGGCTAACGTAGAATAGTCAGTTGATTGTGTACCTTTAGTGAATGAACAGCAAAGGTTTGTGCAGGCGCGTGGTCATCGTGCAGCGCCTGCAGCCACGCCGGCAACAGTTGCTTCAGGTGTGGTGCTACTTGTCGTCCGCACACGCTCACCAGAGCGCTGTGGCATGCCTATACACCAACAGTATATACTCACTACACCTTATACAGAAATGATGTCAATAAATAGGTTAGTCTCTGGTTTTATTTCTTTTGATAACACTAATTTCTGGGAGTTAATCAAATTAGCAACAAATGAATCAACAATAAAGATTTTAATTCATTTTTGTTCAAGAACAAGCTATACTCGCAACACCGCAGCATTTATTTTTAAAATTGTATGACCATGTACAATTATAGAAATGCTGTTTAAAAACAAATGTAAGTAGGGCACGCATGCTACTTATAGTAACATGTAATGTGTGCATTAGATATATAAATACTAACATCGTGCCAAATGAGGTTTGTTATCAGCAACATGTTAGGAACCCTAATCCGCCATATAACTAACTACCTCAGTGCTCACTTACACTGTATAAGGAATTAATGAAACAAAAACATAAAATATTATTATAAAGACTTAGATTAATATTACATTAAATGTACATTGTCCTTCTAATTAACATTTTGTGACTATACAGAAAATAAACACTTATCTGTTCCGCAAGAAATTGTATTATGGAACTCTTTACGCAATACGTTTATGATCTAAGATCTCATTAGAAAGACCTCTTCTATCATTTTATTTACTAATAATTACAATGTCGAATTTTAAACAATAAACTGATAATTATTTCTCTAATTAAAAATAAAGTATGACTTTAAGTCTTGCTAAATTTCATGCAGACAAAGTCGCAGGTAACAGCTAGTCTAAAGTAAAATAACCTCAATTACTTTTTATATGGTTTGCTATCTACCAGTGAAAGTTCTGTGAAAATTGGTTTAACCGATTTGGATAAAGCCTACTAAAGAAAATTGTTTCAAAATGGGTAGCTCTTTACCTCTTAAGAGCTTCCGCTGCGTGTTAGTCTTAGCCCAAAGTAACTATTACTACACGGACAAAGTCACTGGCAGGGGCTCGTTTTTTATAAATAAAGCAATAATTTCTGGCATTTATTTATTTAAAAAAAATCATACATTAAGCATTAATTACATACCTGAGTACTCTCTCTTACTTTCCTGTCCGTGTCAACAGTGAGGAATTTATAAAAATATTCCCAACTAGGCAGCACTGTCACCACATCTTCTACTTTGTTAGTGTTTACTAACTCACACAGTTCTTGCAGTGCCTGAAATGCATTGAAGAAATATAGTATATTGATAGTACTTCTCATTAGTTCTAAGTTGATCTGACTAAAAAAAAATAATGCTTATAACAAGTTCTTAGATAGTAGATTTAAAAAGAATATATGAACTCTATATTTATTCTTTTATAGACTACAGATTTAACCAGAATTATAATATATCAAGATTGAGAGTACAAAATAGTCTAACTCTCAGGAGTGATTGCCAGACTATAATTTCTTTCCAAATTTTTATTGAGTTATTGGACACATAAATAAGAAAGTTTCTATTCTTTTATTGTTGCCTCAACTATCTTTCATAAGAATCATTAAACACAATGTATTTCTAATTTATGTTAATCAAATGTAACAGATTGTTTCCTAGTTAACATGTTCCGTGCCAAGCCATTTTTGCTTAGTATGTCCTTCAGGTAATTTGATATTTTGCCAAAAAACTAGATACAATAATTTTTTTTTGAACTGTCTACACTATGGGCTTGAAGGGCCTTCACAGCTTCACTAGACTACATCACATATTATCATTGAATACCTTTAAACAAGCAATTCTTATATATTTTTATATATTCAGGATCTCAGAAAGGGCATCATTTATTTCTGTGAAACTTAGTATATAGGTAGTTACAGGGACAATAAATCGATCTAGCTAGATTTTATTCATAGAAAACTTTTTAAACTGAGTTTTCAGACAATGAAAATATATAGCTAGAATACTAAGGTAATTTTCGCTGCGGCTGTCAAAACACATATAGCTCAGATGGAAATTAGTTGCTTTGAAAATCAGTGGAACCCCAGTTCAAATCCAAGTGACAACAGAAGAGCTATATTTTTTTTTTTGTAGAAAAATGTTAATTTTATGAGGCAAACCTAACAGTTTATTTCAATTTAAAAATGATTTTTGAAGAATGAGCTAGGCTCAGTTTCCATGTACTACATTAGAACATCATAAATGGTATAAAGGGTTAGGCCTCAAAATCAAGTTTAAAGTGCAACACTGTTGGTACATAATAGTGTTATGTATTGTTGGTATTCATCTAGGTTTGAATGATCAATAAACCCACGCTTTCAGTAAAGTGATAAAAAAAAGATGTCTTGTAATGCTCTCCAGGATAGTTCATCAAAAATGTAGGCTTTAATGGTAATGGTAAAACAAATAAATAATGAAATAAAAATTAATAAATACATCTAAATATAAAAAAATACCAAAGTACACTGCAAGTTAGTTTTGTATTAGTATGTGTGTAAGTGTAACATATCCTAATTTTAAGCATTCAAATATCATCACTTATTTAATGAACCTTAAACTAAACTGCTAGGTTTTCCAAACCATATGAAGCACACTATAACCACAGGAGAGTCGTTTAGAAGGAATATTTATAGGTGGTAAAGCCACACGGAAGCTATAACTAGTTTCAGCATGAATGGGTCAGCTCTTCCAGGGTAGTACCTCTCACAGAAAACCGACGTGTAGTAACAGTGCTTGTATTGTTGTGTTGCCTTCAGTCAGTGAGAGCACCAGAGGCCCAACTCTGCCCTTCTCTTACCCTTCCCCCTTCCTTTTTCCCTACCAACACAGGCTGACAACACATTTGCTACTCCTCTAGTGTTGCTGGTGTCTATAGATAGTGGTGATCGCTTAACATCAGGTGATCCAAATGTTAGTTTGCCTCCAATATTATTTTAAAAAATATATGTATATTGCATCTAAGGCATAAATGTATTTGCAATAATCAAATTGAATTTAAAAATAATTTTACCATAAATAATTGTTACTTACTCACTAATACATAGTAAACTATATATACTCACTTTAGTTTTAGTAATAGGATCTTTTTTATTGAGTTTCTTTATACAAATATGGAACTGAGGACTGAGCCCTTGTTCAAAATTTATAGTTGTTAGAGTGGGGAATATTGTTGACTGTCCATTTACTAGATTCAACTTCAACAAACTCAAATCTATATTACCGAGCGCTTCTGCACTGCGGCCACTGCTTGATGGCTGAAAAATATGATTGTCAAGTGTTACTAATGGTTGTAATGTTTAACACAAACTTTCTTCACGTCACAAAGAACGTAATAAAGATAGTTTCTTTTCCTTCATGGCTTATAAGGACCTATAGCGCAAAAGCGTAAAAAAATAGTATCAGAACAGTCTATCTGAAACGTCTGGGGTTTTAATATCTTGCTGCATTTGTAGGTTATGATATGATAATTATTTTGTTTTAAATTCCTTATCTCATATATGAAAAGTAGAATAATTATATCTATCTATAACATTTTTAGCACAATTTATTCTATTGTTATGTAACTAATGTTACAGTAACAATTCAGCTAGATATACAAAAATCAATCTAATTTTTTTTTTTTTAATATTTACAACCTACAAGAAGAATGAACATATAAAAGACTACTTTTAATTGTAAAGTATCCAGCTTCATAAGACATTATTGACAATATAAGTTAGAAATAGTAAATTTCTAACGACTTACACGAACATTATTTTTCGTACGTTGACTTTGTTTTGTCTTTCCTCCCATTTCACCTAACACGTTTCAAAGTGAGTACTTCTTTTTCGAGTAATGAGTTACACTGAGTACGTGGAATAGTTTTGAAGATATCTTGTTTTCAATGCTCGTTTTTCATTACTTCGTAATATAAATCGCGTCAACACTTCATAATTTCATAGATATACAATACATCATAGATTATACCTATATAGTATATACTTATGATATTACAATCTGTATGTTATGTATATTATTTATAACGCACACGCGTAAACTTTAAATGTGTACCATGGATACACTTATTAATCTTATTTTTTTGGTTATTTGGCGGCATTTTAGTAGGGATGTTAAAAAAATATCTATTTTATTTAAATCGATTATGATTTTTTTATAATCGATTTGGATATAAATATAAATCGATTTTTAATAAATCAATTATATAAATTACACTTTTAAATCGATTTTCATGAACAGCGCCATTTATGTGACACATGAAAAAAACTCGAAGTTAGTCTTTAGTAAACATTTTTTTTTCTCGAACTGATTACGCTATTAACCCAGCAAGGTCTTAACAGCTTCACCGGACTACTAAGGCAAGCACTTAGGGAACTCAGCCGATTTTATTTGACAACTAGCTCAAGGGTGCACGGCACACCTCGGCTTGGGCTGTTGCCTGATACGTGCAATTCGCGACCTATCTGAGCCGACTTAAGTTAACTATTCGTATATATATGAGTTGTTGGCACATATATGTGTAGCAAGCATACATTCCTACCATACCATATCAGATAATTTTCTAAACTATTTCAGTTCGATAAGGGAAAGAAATAAAACCCTTCCACTTTCATTTGTAAGCGTATATATGTGCACGTGTGTGTAAGTGATATGTGTAATGTTGTTGCAGTGATGTAAGATCATGTGTCACTGTATCGCGCAAGCAGCGCACTCAAGGGTTCCACGCCGAGGGAACGGACCTAGGCTTGAGTCGCTGCCGAGGGGCCTAATCTGGACTGTAAACACGAAAAGATTCCTCTAACCGGCAAACATCTAAAAGCGGTGTGCTTAAGTATTTTATAACAAAAAAGGAAAATATCACAGCAATATACATGTACTGTGGGAAGAATAATTAAAGACTTGTAGTGAAGCAACAAATTTAGAACAGCACGTAGAACGAAAATATTGATTTATATTTCAGTTTTTGAAACATCTTGACAGATTGTCATTTTGTTGGGATATTTATCACTTCATTCATATTGTAATAAAATGATCCAGGTACCATTAGTACTGAAAATTTGTATCAATAATGATATTTAGTTTCCTTATTCTTTACCCTGAAAGTTTAAAAAAAGCATTCCCTTTGATTTTTAGTTTTGAATTAGTTATTTTTTTATTCATTTCATTTTATTTGATTTTGACTTTGATAAATTATTAATATGAATCTCTTAGGTTTATTATTTGAATATGAAAAGCATGTACATTTATGAAAAATAGTAAAAATCGATTTTTTTGCAGAAATCGATTATTTATTTTTATTAAAATCGATTTTTGACAAAACAATTACTGTTGGAAAAAGAAACATCGATTTTTATTTAATCAATTTTCTTCCATTAATCACACATCCCTACATTTTAGTCTGTTATGTAGTGGATTTTATATTTTATTCATAATCTTGTGTTACTTAACTCTATATTTTGTAAAATTAATGATGTTATTTGTAAAATTATATATGGTCTGAGTAGTTATACAGACACAGTTTTCGTAAAAAAAAATTACAAAACTTACAATGTGATGTTACTAAAACATAAAAAATCTATTTGAGATATATCTATCATAAATATTTATGTTTTGCTATATATTGTATTGACAATCATTGATATTTTTGTAGTAGGGCTGTTGATAAAATATCGAAATTTTTATATTAAAATATCGATATTTTTTTAGTAATATTTTTTGGGCGATGTATCGATATTTCGATATTAAAATTTGGATATCGGTGGCTGATATTTTTTTTTATTCATCATCATTTTCTTAGCCTTAGGTTGAATAATAGCTACCCAGCACTCAGATGCATGTAGTATGACTGTGCCTTATAATAGTTTTATACGCCTTCCCCATGAGTTTCAAGGGCATTCGTGGATCGCACGATTTTTTTTTTATTATTATTAACGTGGGGAAACCTTTTTTGGATACGCCACCTTCCCGGGGGAGAGAGTGGGTTATGTTCGACTCCCACGGACTAAAACCCCACGATGTACCGTTCGCCGCATTGTAGAGGCAGCCAGGGGTCGACCGTGCTCTCAAACCTGAAAAACTGTCCCTGCGGCAGCCTGGCGAGTTAACGTCGGACTTCGCCCTACTGTAGAGTGACTACAGTGGTGTTGGGAGCAGATGGGTATTACGCCTCGCCCCTCCCGCTGCTCTTCTTTGGCGGAGAGGGCCACTTCGCGGATCTAGCTTCCGGGCCCTATCGCATGATACTCTAAACATCTTTCGCCATGTCGTGCGTCTTGCATTTATCGTATTCCTTCCGTTATTGTCTACGTTGCCGCATTTTGGATCAATGAACCGAGGTACCGGAATTCGAAGCATGCTGGTAAGAGTAATCTTAGTACCTACTGAAACAGCTGATCATATGAAATAAATAGTATTTTAAAAATCTCTTACTGAAAAATATTTATAATTATCAGCCTAAAACACCCACTGCAGGGCCATAGGCATCTTCCCGAAGGAAGGTATGGACAGGTCACCACACCAGCCCACGATGTATTGGCGATTACAAACTCTGAGAGAGCCACAATTGTATGTTTTCCCGTATATAGTTATATTACAAGAACATTTCTCAGGCTTATCTTTTCTCACGGGGTTCTCCTTAACCGCCAGACGATACTGTTACCAATGTAAATGAGTAAATGTATGTGAATTTTGTAAATTTCGATATTACACGTCGGGGTTCAAACTCGCAGACATCGAAATGTTATTCCACTAGTGAAATAGTAGACTACCATTATATAAAAAACTTAGTAACTGATTTAATAAAGCCGATATATTGATATATCGATATTTTTTTCCAATATATCGAGGACCGATATTGATATTTTTATAAATATCGATATATCGAAATTCCGATATTTTAAAAAATATCAACAGAGCCCCATTTTGTAGTCAACATCCCTAGGTCATATCATGCTCGTATTTATACTCAACCAAATTATATTATATATCTACCTATATTACCTACATAAACTGGTTTGTCCTTGAAATTTCAATATGTTTTTTTAAATCGAAATACCTATTTTTATTAAACAACAAGAACTGGTATGTTATATCATACCTTTATCTGTTCTTCTTCTTTTTCTTGTTTTAGCTCCGCAAAAGCACTTGCCAGTGTCAATGTTTTGTTTCAATGGACGATATAATACAATAATATTACAAGCGTCGTGTGATTATTTCAATATTCTAACAAGATGGTAGGTCCCTTGTTAGAACCTCCCAGGGAGTTTTTGTGGCATATCAGAATTTCATGCTCAGTGGTATTATTTTCCATTCACTTCACTTATGCACAATAAGCTGACTATATTACGTAAAACACCACCAAATTTACACAATATAGAGTCAAATAATCTTGTTATGAATAAAATATAAAATCCACTATATGACAGCCTAAATCCCGCCAAAAAGTCTTATATGGTCTTCAATAACAATTATGATATATTTTTTAATTCATTAGTAGGGGCGACTGGGCAAACACATCTTTAAAAATAATAAAGTATTGCTGAATATTTTCTTATTATTGCCTACAAAGCTTGTCCTTCTAACTTTTTGCATCATTCAGTGATTAAATTTGTTTTATTTTTCTTGATCTGACTACGCTATTGACCTAGCAAGCTTCACCGGATTGCTGAAGACTATAAAAGGATCAAGTGTCCTACGTTCTGGTGGTTATGATTCTTAGTATATAGTATCTTATCTATGGTTATGATCATTTGCCATTTGACGTTTGGTAGCCCCGAGGGTTCGTGTTAGTTATTGTTGCCGGTGGAGTTAAATAAAATGTCGTGGATAAAATATAGATTGCTCCTTTAATGCACGTGTTGTACAAGTTAGAATGTACACAATACGATGGATACTGGATACATAAATACAGTCTTATACTAACGTCCCGACCAAAGAGTATAATAAGTATTCTAGGAAGTCCCTGCGCGTTCCGGACGAAAGGTCAAGTGACAAATTGTCAAAGTGACGACGACGTTCATACATTTTTTTTATGGTTTATTAGGCTTCCAGCTACCGATCGCTTCAGCAGTGTAGTGTTGCCGGTCTTATATGATTCATACGAAGGTTGGGCCTCGAGGTGGCCCTCAATAAGACCGAGGCCCTAATGTTTCATGGACCTCGGCAAGGGCCACCTCCGGTGGCTCACATTTATGTAGAAGGCGTCCGGGTCAGGGTGGGGACCCAGATGAAGTATCTTATGAATATTAATAATCATATGAAGTATATTTTAAGGGGCTCGGACCGCGCATAGTCGGGGCGGCGGCGGCGCTCGGACGACTCCTCCCCAACACGGGGGTGGGGCCGGGTGCCACATGCCGACGCCTGTACATGGGGGTTGTGCAGTCCATGGCCGCCTACGGGGCACCGTTGTGGGCGGACGCCGTCAGCGCCACCAATGTGCGTGCGCTGCGAAATGCGCAGCGCACCGTGACGCTGAGGGTGATACGAGGCTACCGGACGGTGTCCGCGGCGGCAGCCATGGTGCTTGCGGGTTCCCTTCCTTGGAAGTTAGAAGCGGAAGTGCTTGCCGCCGTATATAAATATACGGTATACGGCGGTCAAGAAACAGATAGGGGAGCCTCTAGCTCCCGAGGAAATAGAGGAAAGGAGAAAAACGTAGAGAGAGGGGCAGGTAGTGAGGTGGAGGCAGGACCTGGCGGACGCGCAGTACTGTAGAATGACTATCGACGCCGTCCGCTCGATCCTGCAGGATTGGTGTCAACGGAAGTGGGGCTCCTTGACGTTCAGTCTGGTGCAGGTGCTGACCGGGCACGGGTGCTTCAGTTGGTACCTGCACCGAATAGCGAGCAGGGAGCCCACCGCCGTATGCCATCAGTGCGGCGTTGACCCGGACACCGCGCAGCACACCCTGTCTGAGTGTGCTTCGTGGGAGGAAAAGCGTCGCACTCTGGCTTCGGTGATAGGCGAGGATCTCTCACTGCCGAGCGAGGAGGCGGCGGAGAGGGTCCGCGAAGACGACCCTCTAAGTGGCCGTCTCCGCTAACGAAGAACCAGTAGGAGGAGGCGGGAATTTGCGGCTCCTCCCGCTATCGTAGTCGGCCCGAAGGAAGATGGGTCGGTTGGGAGGGCTCATCTTCCCTTGCACCGGTCCGGCGGATGGAGGAGACGGCCGTTAATCACAGGACCGTCTCCTTCCAAGGAGGAGGCCTAGCGTAGTGTCCTGTTACGCTAAGCCAACCGCTTGGGGCAACACGATGAAGTCCAATGAGATCTCGAGTCACCCCAACCATAGCGGAAGGCGGGAGAAAAAAAAAGATAGGCCACGATTTTTGCACAAAACAGGCGACGGCCCAAGCCGAGGTGTGCCGTGCACCCTTGAGCTACTCGCCCAAATATTCCAAATCGGCTGAGTGCCTTCAGCGCTCGCCTCAATAGTTCGGTGAAGCTGTGAAGACCATTCCAAGTCAATAGTGTTTTCATTTCGAAAAAAAAAGTACTGATGAGGAGAGGGGTCCGTCATTTGCTTATCTTTGATGACATAGTGGGTTGATCTAGGCCGATGGTGATTACGTCAGCAATATTTATATATTGAATTAGAGCAGATTTGAATATACTAATATAAATGTTATATAATTAAGAAAGGTAAGAAGTGTTAAGAACATTGCTTAATTTTGCTGACCAGGTTGAGGGTCGGTCAGAAATTATAGGAATTTTGCTTACGTAATACTTGAATGGCCCCATAGAGAAAGACGTACGTGGCGATATTTTTGGTCCATTTTCGTATATTATTAGCGGATTTATTGTTTTGAACATCATATTAATAGACTAGCTTCCGAACGCATTGCGAGGACAAAACATGTAGTTTGCGGGCTTTTTTCAAGTATTTGGCTAACTCAGCCTCTTTAGCGTCCCTAAAAATTTTAGAATGTCGGTGGTTGGGCTCGTACGCTATGTTATTACTTACTAGTATTACTTGTTTCTATTGTTTTCATAAATAACTCTTCAAAGTCATTATAAGCATATCGAAAAGACTTTGGTTGTGCCTTTTATACTAGGATAGCTCAAATTGCTGCTTTTAGTTTTATTTTATTTAGGGAGGTGGAGCGCCTGGCTACGATGGCCACAACCCTTGTGGTCCGGCGCATAAGGAGGTTGGGCCTCAGGGTAGCCCTCAAGAAGACCGAGGCCATACTATTCCATGGGCATCGGCGAGGGCCTCCATCTGGGGCCCATATTATGGTGGAGGGCACCCGGATCAGGGTGGGTGCCTAGATGAAATATCTGCGCCTCACCCTGGACGGGCGCTGGTGATTCGAGCCCCATTTTGCGGGGCTCGGACCGCGAATTGCTGGGGCGGCAGCGGCACTCGGCCTATTGCTCACCAATATAAGGGGGCCGGGTGCCGCGTTCCGTCGACTCTATATGGAAGTCGTGCAGGCGATGACCACATACGGAGCACCGGTTTGGGCGGACGCCCTCAGTGCCACCAACCTGCGCGCGCTTCCTAGTACGCAGCGCACGGTGACACTGAGGGCGATCCGGGCGTACCAGACGGTGTCCTCGGTGGCGGCCTTTATATACCTAAATCAAATAGTAATTGTGAGCAAAACAGAGATCCAACATACCTACGTTAAGAACGCGTGTGAACAGTTCTAACTTTGACATATTCTGCAATTCTAACACAAGTAACTGGTGGTATATTTTTGTGATTGAAAATCATACACGACACATTTCCAATATAGTATTGTGTATTATCTCTATGGGACTCCAAGCACAGTATCTACCCCTTTTGGTGATTTGCCTATGATGAAATGTTGCTATTTTAGATGATTCTACGTTGTTACATCTAATATTTGGCAATTAAGTTTAAAACGTGCATTTGCCACACTTGACATTGGCGGAATTACCTACAAAGGCAGAAGTCATACCGAAGAAAAAAATGGGTCTTCAATAAACTAGTGTGTGTAAGTTGAGGTATCTCTAATTCAATGCTGTACATCATAATCTATACTAATATTATAAAGCTTAAGAGTTTGTTTGTTTGGTTGAACGCGCTAATCTCAAGAACTACCGGTCCGATTTCAAAGTTTCTTTTAGTGTTAGATAGCTCATTTATCGAGGATGGCTATAGGCTACATATCATCACGTTAAAACCAATAGGATCGGAGCACTAATGAAGAATGTCTCAAAATCGGGCTATTTTTAGAGCATCCGCTGCGTGTCAATGTCAGTATTATATGCGTTGCCATGGTAACATGATAACATTCTATCGGAAATATTAACAGGGTTTATTTTTGTGTTCCTATTCAAAAGTTTATTCTACGTTAGTTTTGTTTACAATTTTTAATTATACGTGTTACGTTTATATCGCAAACATTTCTAAAGTTTATTTTGTGTTGCTATTTTTTTTTTCACTTTATTTTTGGCAATCAATCTTTCAGATTATTACTGCCATTGTCGAGTAGTCAATAATATTACAAGCGTCGTACCATCATTTCAATATTAAGCGTCGTGCGAGTCAATACTCTAACAAGATGGTGGATCCCTTGTTAGAACCTTCCTGGGAGTTTTTGTGGCACCTCAGAATTTCATGCTCCGTGGTATTATTTTCCATTCACTTCACTTACGCACAATAAACTAACTATATTACGTAAAACACCACCAAATTTACAAATTATAGAGTCAAGACATTCTCAAGACAATATAGAGATAAGTAACACAAGATTATGAATAAAATATAAAATCCACTACATGACAGACTAAAATCCCGCCTAAAACTCCCCAAAAACTTTATTCTACGTTAGTTTTGTTCTCAATTTTTGATTTGTGATATATTACGTATAATAAAAGTAAAGTGAGTGTATTCTATACTAAAAATTTTCGTGATGCTACAAATATCAACTTTTTTTTTATTCGGTCAATATGTCTCTTATTTGTTCCGGGTAATCACCGAAAACGGCTAGACCTATTGGAACGGTTTTTTTCTTAGAAATGACACGCTATTGATCTAGCAAGGTCTTAACAGCTTCACCGGACTACAAGTAATATTGGAACGGGAATTTTACGGGTAAATAAGTAACTAATTAGCTGTTTTATTTTAAGCTAGCGGGTTCAGCAGACGTTGCCCGCCCTAATAATAAGAGAAACTATATCTATACCTTGCCCAATAATCATTTTATATATTGGTGAAAACGACAAGATGCGTTCTGTAGTACAAAGATTGGCGATAAGATCAAATCTTATCGCGAACGGACATATAGACAGACGTGGAACAGGACTTTGTTTTATACTATGTAGTGATAAACTGTTTTTTTTTTTTTTCTCGATCTGACTACGCTATTGACCTAGCAAGGTCTTAACAGCTTCACCGGACTACTAAGGCGAGCGCTTAAGGCACTCAGCCGATTTTATATTGGCAACCAGCTCAAGGGTGCACGGCACACCTCGGCTTGGCTGTTGCCCGTTGCATACAAAATCGCGACCTATCTTAGCTAACCTAGCTAACTATTCATATATGTTTGAGTTGTTGAAACGTATATGAGTACCAAGCATATCCGCCTCAACAACTCCTCCATATATTTTTTGTCGGAAAAATTGAGAGTTTTTCAGTTCGATAAGGGAAAAAAATTTAACAAAAATAACCCTTCCACCAAGAAGTGTAGTGTGTAGGCGTGCACGTGTGTGGAGGTGATCGTGTAGTGTTGTAGCAGTGATGTATGGGTGTGTCACCGTATCGCGCAAGCAACGCACTCAAGGGCTCCCTACCGAGGGATCGAACCTAGGCTTGAGCCGCTGCCGTGGGAGGCCTTATCGGGTGTGCGGGAGCGAAATTAACCCCCAGACCGCGGCGGCACGATCTGTGGTTACGCGGGCGTGGGCGTGAGCACGCTCTGTTACGAGGGACAGGCTGGTACTGATCGTTCGCTGACGTGATATCATCGGGAGGATCGGTGAAAATGTGTCGCGGACGTCTTTTATAACGCCCAGCGTTGGGCACGGGTTCGTAATTCGTGGCGGATACCACTAACGGACTGGGATGAATCGCGGCTCGCTCGAAATAGCTATTTGTAAGTGATTTTATATACGCCCAGATAGACGGCATCTCCAGGTCCCTATGGAGATCCGCCTTCCGGACGAACCAAGGAGCACCGGTGATTTTACGCAGAGCCCGGGTCTGCAAAACCTGAAGCGTATCTAGATTCTTCGCGTGTGCGAAAACCGGACAACTATACGTCATTACCGGACGAATACAGACTTTATATATTGTGAGCTTATGTCTGAGGGACAGTTTGCTCTTCTGACAGAGTAAATAATGGAGGCGACCCAAGACCATAGCGGCTTTGTCTCGCACTCTCTTAATATGAGGATCGAACGTTAAATGACGGTCTAAAGTGACGCCGAGATACTTGACCTCGGTGGTCCAAGGTATCTCAGAATCGTATAGCCTTATGGGCTTTAACTTGTTATGGCGATATCTAGGATCGAAGAGTATCGCGGCACTCTTATCGGGGTTAATACCTATACGCCATCGAAGAAACCAGTCACCGAGCGTGCTAACGGCTTTTTCGATGCGATTCCTAAGGACTTTCGGCCGCCAGCCAGAGGCGTAGATAACTGTATCATCAGCATAACAACCTACCTCGACTCCCGGGAGCTTAGGTAGGTCGCTGATGAACAGGTTGAAGAGGGAAACAGGTTGAAGAGGGGTGATAAACTGTTATCCGTGCATTCTTCCGTGTGAAATAAATCAAAAATATGTTGTTCACTGTAAACATGCACGTGTGCCGTGCGCTGTACTGGACTCCAAGATTTTTTTTAAATGCCAAAAAGCAGCAAACAGGCTGACGGCCCACCTGATTGCAAGTGGTTACCGTCGCCTATGAACAACTGTAACACCAAGGGCATCGCTGTTGTAATTGAAAGTCATATGTTTATATGTGATTTAAATTATAGCAAGGTATGATAATAACTTAATTATATCGACACTATGGACATATTATATCTATATAATAAAACTTTAACACATATTGTTCGATTATGTTTAGCTTAATATTTTCATTACTTTCTTATATAGTGTAAGTGAGCACTGAGGGTGATATATAGCAATTTAAAGTTCCAGTTATGTGGCTGATGATAAATCCCATCCCATTCAATTCACTATTCGTATTCACATATATGATGTACACGTTACCTGTTACAGTAGATGATGTGCGTGTGATACTTACATATATTTTTGAAAGAGTATTATTGTAATTTACACTAGATGTGTGATCACAATTTTAAATTTATTTAATATATTTAAAAAAAACGCGTGCGAAGCCGCGGGCAACAGCTAGTTACAATAAATAAAGTGAAGGATAAAATAAAACTGTATCATGCGCATTGAATTGTCAATATATATATATTTTTAATATTCATAAATTCAATATACATTATAATATCAAGTAAAATGAATTACTATAATTTATATAGGCAATATTTTAACACATTTTAATCTATGTGTATGTTTAACAATCTATATTACTTAGTTTATTAACAAATGTTAAGCAACCTCGGCACATCACTCCTCATACATTTCTCACAAAATACAACAAACACAATTATTATTATGGCAATAGGAATTCACTTTGGCTTATATCTAACTTTATGTTCACATATAGAAAAAAATACTTTCTCGCAATAATCATATTGCACAAGTACTAAACTAATCTGCAGTACGTATGCCATATAATGTAAAAAGAAATTAAATTGACCAAAAAAATTTATACAAAGCTTAAAAAATATTATTATTGACACATAAAAACTAACCTAATCTTACGATGGGTGCGGTATATATTACATAGTATCCCATCGCGTTAATCCGTAAGTAATCTTTGGTTTGTCTAGCCCACCGGTCAATTCATTTGAATCACTTATAATAATTATTCATAGAAATTATAATAAAATATAAAACAGATAAGACATGATCGCTTACTCCGATTATAATATAATTTTACAATTATATTTATTATTATTTTTTTATAATACGGAATACTGATTTAGAGCGATGATTTACTTTAGCATGATGTTCGCGATACGTTCTCAGAATATTGGCGAAGGTAGTCAAAGTGACGTGTATATTTTTTAAATAATAATTATTAGTTTCACAGAGCACCAGTTTTAGTCTGTGCGCTGTCGTCTATCGGTCTTGTCGCTAAATGTTCAAATAACGCGATTGCAAAGCACATAAATGCTATCTAGACAGATAACTGTATTACATCTATATTTATACTGTTTGCACTAAATGTAATTCGTTGATTAGAAACCTTTCGAAATTATCATCTACTTACAATATTATTAAAGTATAGAAATAATTAGATATTTCTTAAAACGTATATATTTTTATTAGGCTTAGGAACTTTCTGTTCTAACATACTGTTTTCAATAAATGAGTATTATTTAACCAATATTAGTATTATGAGAGTGCACTGTAACTGATAATCGTGAATGTATGTTGCTAAAATATAGTGTAAAATATAATTTAAGTACAAGAGTGAACTTATTTCACAAATTGAATTCTCAATATTGAAGTTATACAAATAAAAATATGATTGTAAGTGGGAGGCGGGACCTATTTTTGTTTGCCCTTTATATAATAATGTTATAATATCTGTTAATATTTTATACATTTACGTTATCCTATTGTTTTCTTTAAACAGTTGTCCATTATTGTCACCATATTCATTGTACGTGCAGCTAACGTTGCACAAGATCTCACAAAACTTGCATACTTAGGACAAGAACATTACGTTGTTCAAACTACTAATTGATGATATTGGAAACTGACTGTATAAACATATAATATTGCTTGAACACTATCATTGGGTTAACCAAAAATATAACTAATATATGTTTCACGAGTAACAAATATAGAAAAAATATTATTTTGTACGAACTAATTAATTTATGAAAATCAAAATCTTCCATTTCACTTTTTTTTATTTTATTTTTTTTCGATCTGACTATGCTATTGACCCAGCAAGGTCTTAACAGCTTCACCGGACTAAACTTCCATTTCACAACAACATGCTCATGTATCCGTAGTGTGCAAGTCCATAGACATCAACTATTTACTGTTCAGTAATCAAAGCGATCATATTTACATATAAATCACTTAATATTTACAATATATTTACATATTAATACATACTAATCTTTGGACTAATCGAAATAGTTTTAAACACAGCAGAGATCCCATACGAGTATTATGGAATGCTTCAAACTTAATTAAGATTGAATCTATCTATATAATATTATATACCTATTAAGATAATAGAAGCTTAGTGTTACTTACATTTAATTTTTTTTTTTTGACGATTTTAACGTAGGATAGAATTTCTAAAGTAGTTAAAATCCTTATAAAGAGGGAAACAAAACTGACGTAAATCACGCATTGAACATGTATCTAGTAATGCTTTGCTTTTTTCATTTAAATCTCTTACACCTATAGTTAAACTCTTTAGCATCGTTTGTTTTTTTACGGCGTAAAAACGGATGGATGTCTTATGAATCATTATATAAATAGGTAAGCAAGCCTGTTCCATAAAATGCCTCTTTTTACCTTTTTGCCAGACGAGATTATAGCATTAAATTTTAGCTGCTTTTCAAATTTTAGATGAAAACGAGATTTGTTTTATAAATAATTGTAATGCATATCATATTCTATAAATAATTCACTTAACTGTTGCATTGATCGTTGCTGATGCACATTTTAGAATATTAAAAATAAACTAATAATCATATATTATTGATGAATATAACTCATCATTATTACTAATATTTCGTAATATTACAAAAATAAATCAAATTGTATTATATATACTATTTAAATGAGTATTATAGTACAGGTACCGGCCTTTGGGGTCACACTATATTAAAATTAATATTTTGGCTCGTAGCATGGCACGTTCTTTTTTTATTTGGCACGAGTTATACAGTAAATTCATACTATATATATAAAATTATGTTATTGTCTATTTGTATGTATAGCCACGATCTTAAAATACGAAAAGCAATACCACGCAAAAATACTTGGATACATTCTAGTTTAACGCTCGTTGACAGTTTCGTATAATATATAAATATATATTTGGCATAAATAATTAATTTTTGATTATTTTTATAAACTGTCAAATTAACTGGTCGTTTTCATATTTACAAGTTTCGTTGTAAACCTTCGTTGAGAATGTACATAGAAACAGATTTCTTTAACTTCATTAGGGCTTATAACTCCTATAAATAAGATGATTAGAACCATTCGACTATATCGGTGTTTTCGGAATCAGCGACACGTGCTGCAATCAGCTAAACTGCAGTTTTTATAACGTTCACTTTCGTAAAGTATAATCTTTAATAATGTTATATGTGTCTAAGGGAAGTTTGTACCAAAACTTTAAATCAAATTTAAATGCTTAAATCAGATTTAAGACTGACAGCTTCATATTTTAATATAACCTAACCGAACTTGCTGTTAAAACATAGAATTTTTTTCTGTTGCAAGTTGCCCCCTATTTCTGTCAAAATGTATTATAACATTATGATGCCTACGATCGTTTTAAGCTCCATAGTTTTTAAATAGCTGTACGAAGAACAAATTTATTGTTTATTTTTAATAATCTGTTTTTTTTTTTTAACAATATTATCATAATATTTTCTGATAGTATCTATAGAAGTATATATATAAAGGTCTTACAGACAGTTGCTCTATCATTGAATTTGTTTAAGCATATCTCAATGTAATATTTTGGTGTGAGTTTTGGTTAAATTTAGTCCCTGTAGGGTTTGCAAATGGCAAATCTATGGTTCATGTGCTGGCTATAGGAGCCCGAGTGAGAGAATTTCTTGTAACATTTGGAACATTGGAAGGGTTTCTCGCCGGTGTGTAGGCGTTTATGCTCTGTCAGATGGTGTTTGTGTTTGAATGCCTTCGGACACTCCAGACACTTATATGGGCGTTGACCTGAAATGAAGAAAATGTTTATTAGTATTTCTATAATTAGCTATCATAAAGAATATATTACAATAAGCCCATGGCTTAGCATTCACATGAGATCCAAAAACCAGAGTTAAGGAAAATATTTTAATGAAGATTAAAAAACATTGCTTAAGAAACGTTTCTAAGGTCGATCTGCTGTGCAATAGTCATTAACATAGTGGGATATATATTAGATAACGACAACCGTTAATCACTGTTCTTGAAAGTCGTGTTGCAGAAGCAAGGAGATAATCAGTTTGAAATGTTTCATTTCCTAGCACTATATTTTAGGATATGAATAGTTTGGCAATTATCGTAAATACAATTATTTTAATTATTATAACAACGTAGGTAACTAACCTGAATGTTCGTATTTGTGCCTGGCGAGTGAGCTCTGTTTTACGAAAGTCTTATCGCATTGGTCGCAAACATACTGACCCTCACCCTCCTTAAACTCTGCTCCTTGTTTAAGCTTGCCTTTCTTAAGCACTGTCGCATCTTCTTCGAACTCGTGTACTCCTTGCGCGTCATCTCCCCATTGCGGACGTTCATAAGAAGGACTATATTGTCGAGTGATATCTGATGACCGGTGCATATTAAGAATTTGAGATCGTCCATTTGCCATGTCGTTGTACTGGAGTAATTTTTCCATTGGCACTAAAGGATTTAGTTTTTGTGGTAACATCCGTTTTTGGCTATGTATAGTTTCTCCCGGAGAGGGTGAAAGGCGGAAGTCAGTGAAGGACGATGAGGAGCAAGTGGAATGTGGATACGTGTTCGTGTAACCGTTGCGTTGCGGCGTCGTGCTGCGCGAGGACTTCTGGCTCAGGTTGACCGCTTCTTCTGAATCGGAATGTGTTACAGAAATGCTGCATGGCGATGGCGATGGGCTCGATGTTACTGATTGGTTCGACTTCTTCGTAGATAAATCTAAAGGTTGGTCGGACGGTGGTAGTGTTTGCTTCATTCTACGAACTCTAGCCCTGAAATTTTGAAACCATACCTGCACGACTCTGCTATCAAGACCAACTTGCTCGGCTATTCTCTTGAACTCTTCACGATTTGGTCTCTGGTTGTTCGCATAGTGTGTTCTCAATTTAAACTGCTGCATTTCGCTGAGTGCAGTGCGCACTCTTATCTTCCTATCCTTGTCATGTATAGATAATTTAGTTTCGCGATCCTCCTTGCATTCTTCGTCTTCGCTCGCGCTCACTCCACTATGTATAGAAGTGTGCATTTCTGCTTCTAACCTATTCAATACTACAGTCTCAGAAACTTGAGCAGCCAAACTTTCATGCTTTCTAAATGTTCCACATAGTTCTTTTTCATGATTTATTAAATGACTCTTATTGTCGAAATTCATGTTGCACTTGTGACATCGATAAGAATCTTCAGGTTCTTCTTTTACTAGAACGTGGGGTGTCAGCGGCGCTTCTATACTAGGATACACGTTAGCTGAAACCGGAGAAAGCTTTTCCATGTTAGCTCTAAAAAAATGTTTATTTACAGAAGCACTCACTGACTGTAGCATGTTATGAAAGCCAGAGTGGTTATTATCCATTTCGATACCAGTATTATTTGAAGGAATGGACTCGTAGTTTCTAGAGATTAATTTATGATCGGAATCTCGATCTTCTTGTTCCTTTTTTATACAGACAGGTTCTTCATCCTCTATATCCATAACAAGTTCAGCACTTCCTTCTGATCGTTTATCATCCTCTTCTGTAACTTCTTCGATTAAGTCTTCCGGATCAGCAGGTACGGGACTTTGTTTGGGGCTTCCTGAATTTTCTAGTTTCCTCGGAGGGTATTGCGTGGAAGCTAAATGTTCGAAAAATTGACTCAGGGAAGCTGGTAATGTGTACGGTGTGATTCCTGTCGCTGGACTCATCGGGATGCTTGGTGGCATATAGAAGGGGTTAAGAGGAGGTTGTCCCAGCGTTGGGCGATGAAAATTATTCTCTTGTGATAACATCGATGCAAAGAACGCTGCACCTTCATTATACTTGGGCAGTATAGGGAGTAATGTACTACCGTTTGGAGTAATGTTGTTGTTCAGTTGAGAGGTTACCATTGCGTTAGCGCGTTTTCTCGACGGGCTCCGGTCAGGATTGAGAACGGGGTTGTTCGATTTTATTCTTCCCATTTTGAGGTTCATCACTAGACACTTTTTAGATGTCATATGACTGGAGTAAGAGCCAGAATGGGAAAACTTCTTCCCACAGTTGGCGCATTCGAACGGTTTCTCGCCGGTATGGATCCTGAGGTGCTCCTTCAGGTGATGTTTGAATTTGAAGGCTTTATCACAATCGTTGCATTTGTATTTGCGGAGATGTGATCCCTCGTTGTGGCTGATCATATGACGCTGCAGTCTGTACACATTGGCGAAGCTCTTATGGCAGATCTTGCAAGTCTGTTGACAAATATTTATAATAATTAATGATACGATTGGAAATTAAATGTAAGTATCTTGATACGGTCTAATATTTGGATAGCTCTATCTTGCAACGATTCAAATTGCATTGTCCTACCTAGATATAGTCGGATATTATATTACTAGAGTAATGTGGCTTTTTACATATTAATATAGGTAATCGCAATAATATTTATCTGTATTGTATATATCTAATTAAACTTTCTCATATAATATGTTTAATTTTGTTTTTTTTTTTAATATGGTGTAACGTTAGGTTAAAATTTTACATGATGGTCATTAGCTATGTGGTCAAAGTTTCTGCTGATGATGCAAATGATATTCTCCTATACAGAGAATTGACGTCCACGTGGTATTTAAACATTTGGATTAAAATGTCTCGTTTAACGTAGAGATTATGTAATGATGTAAAGTCATTGTTATTATAACAATGGGCACTGACATATTTGACTGTATCCACCTGTGTGCTGGGCGAGTGCAGGGTCTCGTGCCGCTCGAGCTGATCACGCGTGGGGTACGCGCCGCGGCACTGGCTGCACGTGAACGGACCCCCGGGGCCCAGCGGCGACCCCCCGCGGTCCTCCTCCTCCTCCGACGGCTTGCCTTCTGACCCCCCGCCCGCCAGCGGACGAACTGCAACGAAAACACTCGTTACAACTTCCTAATAGCAAGTATAATTACATTTTAAACTTTCATATATTTTTCTTGTAGAATATTCACACCTGAACAATATATAATATGTAGAAATAATTTGGAATGTTCATGAAAATGTACTTAAGCGATCAGGTAACAAACGACTTCCAATAACAACGATGCGAATTGAAAACACAATAAACACGACCGTTTCAGTAGCACTGTTGAAACAAAATTGGAAAATAAAACGATCATTGTAAAACATTGTCGACCTTTGAACAACATCGAGAAATCTCTGGAAAACCTTCATACGCATTTTATAAATGTAGTATGTAGTTAGTAAGCTACACAATTTTGTCGAAGAAATGGAAGGCTCAGAATAACCGAATTTGATTATACAAGACTTTAACATGTCCTATGTACAAGTCTATTCGTGATTGTGTCAGATTTGTAGCAATGTATATGACAATAACAATTTACTCGGACAATACAAGCGTTCTATAACCTTCTTATTTGAATTCTTTGCTTTAAGGTTGTACGACAAGGGTAAGTTGAGTATCGGAGATGTTTAACATTACTTTTTAAGCTACGTACACTTAATACAATACAGTACTATGATCGTCAAATTAATAAGACAAACCGCAATTAATCTAGAAGAAATACAATCACAATAGGGTGTCTTCAGTGTCGTAAGAAAAATAGGTACCCACTGCTTTACTGCTGGACTAAATACCATACATAAATACGTACGAAGTTCCGCCGCGAATGTACCTTCAATCTTGTAGAATGCATAACGCGACATTATCGCTTGTTGTAGTGCAAGCCATTACCTACTTCGTCTCGGTATTTTAGTACTGAGAAATTGAACTCGGATGGGTTATTAACAAATAATATAAATAATAATGATATAAAGCCACAACGTGTGGTAGATAATTGTAGGCCTATTGTATTCTTTAACCGCACAGTACAGAATTGTTTACGCGGCGAATCACGGCATGGCCGTGTGGAACGCGACAGGATAAGCTGAGTGACTACACGAACATTGCTTATTGTTTAATGTCTACAGGTAGATAACATATGTGGTTTGTATGTATATCTGTCTGCGAATAGGGTATTGTTGAGTACAAGTATATATAGGTATAAATACAAAACAATATTGTCACCATAATATATTTATAATCAACTATACCGCCTATTTCTATAGTTGGTTTCTGTGGAATTCAAGGGTTCTATAAATCATTTATGATTGTTACAATATTTTGACTAAGTTTCGTTCTTCTAGAATTTTAGAAGGTGTAGTGTTGGAGAGTAAGTGTTTGAATGCGCTATACTCACAAAATGTGAATTTTAGATGTATAGGAATTTTTTGTTGTAGATAGATTGTGAAAGGTTCCAAACTAGTATAATTTCACTTTATGACCGTAAAGAGAGAAGCAGTAAACATCAGTCTGATAAGCTATAGGTCACATAAATAGACTATGTACTAAGTATGTAGACTGCACTAAATCGGGATATACCCATATTATAATCCAAATTAAACACGGGTGAAACTGCAGTACCCAATTAGTCTTATACTTATAAAAATCTATACTAATATTATAAACAGGTAAAGTTTGTGAGTTTGTGGCGTAGGGGGTAATCTCAGGAATTACTGGTTCGATTTGAAAAAAATATTTGTATGTTATTATAGCTCATCTATCGAGGAAGGTTATAAGTTATATATCATCACGCTAAGATCAATAGTAGCGGAGCACTAATGAAGAATGTTTCAAAATCGGTTTATTTTCCTCTTGAGAGCTTCCACTGCATGTTAGAGTTAGTCCAAAGTAACTATTCCACGCGAACGAAGTCGCGGGCAGAGGCTAGTATATTATAAAACAAAGTTACTTTTCGTATCTGGTTCAACCAACAACCAAAAACGCGTTTTAATTTATTTCTTTGTTTCGGTTACTGATATTTTATTAAAATTTTCAGATGTATCCTTCAAGTACATGTCGAGCAAATAAGATTAAAAGCTTTTTTTAATGAGACGTGACAGCGGCCAATAAGTTCCAATCAGAAATACAAACTATGTAATATGTAATTGATGGATTTCAGTAAAGTAACGCTATGATTAATTTAATAGTGATTGTTATTTGCGATACAGTTTTGGCACACCTTTATAATAACAAAACTGTTCTTTAGAATATACTAAATCAATAAATAACTTGGAAGATGCATTTGACAAATTTCAAATTCGCGCAACAAACAAAAAATAAGTTGTTTGTATGAAGCTTCTTACGTAGCTTTAATAGCTTCTATGAGCTGTAAATATCAAAGAGGCAAAACATTGATGTAAATTATTTACAGATAGGTGATGCTACATTAGTACAAAGTATCGTTGAGAGGGTCACCAATTAAATATATGTTAAATGATAAATGCAATACATAAACGCGATGGCGAAAATCTGCACTGCAAAAATACATTTCTGAAATTTCTTTCAGTTCTTCTAACAACTTTTAAATGAAATCTCAAATTTATAATGTAAAAATATTAAATAAAATCGTGTGCAATAAGTTCTCGACTGTAAATGTCTTACTAGGTTTAATATAGAATTTGACTCGCTACTCATCCACAGATGGCGCTAGAAGTTAGCATCATCGTGTCGCTACGTTAGGAGTAAAACCACATAAAGTTATTATTAGTAATAACATTTTGGTTTGTTGTTTGTTTGATTTATTTATTTATTTCTAGTAACATAACATAACAACGTATAATGTAATTGACATCTCAATGAACATACATATATGGGGAATATCTCACGAAGGCCCGTACAAAGATTTCAAGATTGGCTTTGTATAACAAGTAATAGTTACTCAGGAAATTTTTACTTAATTTATCTGTGGCGTGTTAACGAATAATTGCGATACAAGAAGTGCGAATTTAAAACCGGTTGTTATTATTTTACCTACGAGAAGCGTAGTGAATGCTTTGTTTTAAGATCTAAAGATAAAATTATACGTCAGTAATAATGCACTATAGAAATAGTCTCTAAGCAGGCATCATACTTACCTAATTATATAAGGTACTGCGTTATACTTTTGCGTTGAAAATTACACTCACGAGTGTTACAATTTTGAGTTCATATTTTTTCGTTATCTAAAATTAATCTGTTTTCGGATTATATCATACATTATTCTTGGAAGGAGACACATTAGTCAAGAGAAAGACGAAGTTGAATTATTGATATTATATATAATATTTTAATTATATTTTGTGTAAAAAAAAGGTTAAAAAACCCACGGCAAGGTATTTGTTTTGATAATGAGGTCTTAATAGTGACTAACAATGGATAGTTACAAATTATTTTTATAAATGAATAATTAGAATATTTATGTTAGATACTGAAGCAATTATTTTTTATATTAAATTGATATCGAAAAGTGGGTATATATTTGCGCAATAAACATTTCAAAAAGATTAATAATAAATTTAGTTTTTGTTTAATTTAACTACGGTTTTATTACATACAATTTTAAGTAATAACAAAAATATCTTGATAGCCGAATGTTTTAGATAAGGGAGGAACAAACCACGGCTGTTAACACGAATGCAGCTACAGTACAGTATCACAGTATCTCGTACTGTTGATATTTTGCTTAATTTTTAGACATTGAGGATTGATATGGAAAATTTAATAACAAATTGGAACCAGTAAAAACAAGTTTGTTTAACAGTTCTAATATAAATGATGAATAGAATCTACAGAGCCCCTAAGTAACGGTGAAAACACCGCCGCGACTCGAATGACGGAACATGGAAAGTGAACGAATAATTTACTATACTGTATATTCATTAATTTTATCCAGTTTAGAGACATTTTATTACCATAATACACACAGGTAGTATCTTCTATTTATTGTTTGGTTATGAAGTACGACCGGTGACACATAGTTTTTGGTATCTCAAGTTATTTATAATTATTATACAATGAACAATTCGCTAGTCGTTTGGCGTGACTAACAAAAGGATTGCGGTTTGCGGTTAAAGCTAATATATATTAATAAATATCACAATAATAACATAGATAGTTCCTGATTTATATACTAATACCTGATACAGTATGCAATAATATTCCAGCAGAATTGTAGTTCGCATCTAGTGCTCACAATACATAATCTATACTAATATTATAAAGCTGAAGAGTTTGTTGGCTTGAACGCACTAATCTCAGGAACTACTGGTCCGATCTAAAATATTTTTTCAGGCTTATTTATCACGCTAAGTAAGCAATAACGCAATAGAAGCGCAGCACCAATGAATATTTTTTTCAATATCGGTGTTAAAAATAGTATTTAAAAATATTTTTACCTTCTGTCTAAACGAAGTTGCGAGTTAACGTTAGCTCAAAATAACTATTCAACACGGACGATGTCGCGGGCAGAAGCTAGTATATAATATTTAGAGGTTTCAGATTTAAGCCTATCTATTTATAATAAGGAGTAAGACGAATGTATAAAGGTTGTATATTGTGGCTGCGCTTGTAAAATCCGCTCCGTAAGAAACATATTTTGATAACATCTTTTGTTATATATACTAAAATGTAAAAAGTCACTACAGTGTTACACAGTTGCAATACCAAATACTAAGTAAATGTTACCAGACAGTAGCTTTTCAATTTTATTACGGGTAAAAAAATATCAAGATTTCTAAAATGTACGATTTTCACATACGAATTTTATGAGCACCATCAACTTTTTTTTCTAAGCTTGATAGGTATACGAGTAATTCGTATTATCGAAAGTTAGCGAATAAGATAGAGTTTAGCGTTCACACGGCGATGAGCCTCGTTAACTCAGTAGATGCCGACGCAATCAATTAGGTACAAAGCTTTGAATTAAAATCAGGCACGCATATAATACAACAACCAACCAATAACTTCATAAAAGAAGAGAAATCGACAAACCTAACAAAATTATAATTATGAAAAACAATAATGCCTTGTTTAAATACACTGCGCATAAACTTTTTCGCAAGACACACGGGTTGCATATAATCGAATAGAAATACGTAATTATAATAACAAACGCTGAAAATTTAAAAACAACTAAATGTAGGAGAAGTAAATATTTCTTTCTTGCAATATATTCTGGAATAGGAACAGTGGATGCAACGAAACGAATTTACAGAAAAATTGTACCAGTATAAATGCGAGGCGTACTTCAGTAAAAGTATGACATAATAATATGGCTTAACATTACTTAGTTGCCTCATAACTAATCGTTATTTTATTAATATATACTAACCCTAATGTACTTATATCTATACAGCTAAATCTAACGCGTCTGTACTCTTTAGATTTTTGTAAAAATAAATGTTGTAAATGTCTTGGAATAAATAATAAAATATATTTCAATCATTTTTAATGTTGTCCGTCTGTCTATTTGGACGCGCATCACTACTAAAGTAATGCGTTCACCTTACCAAGAAAATCATAGAGCATCTCTTGGAGCAGCATGTAGTCTTTGTTTCATTAAAATTGATTAACGCTACCAAAAGTTATAGTAATTTTAATGTTGACACGATTTAAGTACGAGAAAAAAGTTGATAAGGAAAAGAACTTAATACATTTGATTGATTTTATTAGGTATTGCTTTTTTTACATTAGGGTGCACGTGAACGGAGTTGCGGAAACAGATATAAAATAACATGTCCTATATTTGTCACGGCTGATCTCCGAAAGGTTTAAACTGATTTTAATAAAGCTATTACTAGTCGACAGTGGAGTTTTCAGAGCATTATCTGTGCCATATCATACGCTGTTCCCTACAGTTTCAGTACACAAAAATATTGATAAAATTTAATAAATGAAATAGCGACTATTAGCTAATCAAATAAAATAGATAACTGGTTTTCTGGAGACTGGGGATTATGAAACCCAAATTTATCTACACTCATCACGAGAACTACGATCAATGATTAACTGCAGTCATTTGAAGATGATTCGCAAGTCGATAAACAGTTGTATTATCAAATGTTGTGCCAATTTAAGGTATTGGAATTTAATTACAGATATAATAGACTTTTTTCCATCAGTGAGTTGACATCCGGAAATAATTGCATTCCAATCTTATACAAATATACAGTATATATCTATAGTAGATAATGTTCATTAATTAATTATTGTGATGACAAAGTTGTTTTACGATTGTTCAAGTTATAATATTCATAGCAAGTTTAACCCTTTAACTTGGTATATTTCTCAAGCAATGTGTTTATTTAAAATTTAGGAGGTTCACGCTCGACGATTCACGCTCTTTTAAATAAGGTTAAAATAATTGGCGTCTCAAAAAAGAAACTTTTAATTGTTATCATTCTTACTACTCCCTAAGAGATGGCGCTGATAGTACTTTCTAACGACTTACTGAGTCTTGTGAGGTTTGGAATATTCGAATTTAATAATACCTACGATACCGCACTAAATTTATTGTCGACATTATTATAATAAAATAAGCATTCTATGAAGTACCGTATTTGAAAATCAAAGATAGTTTCAAAAAAGAACGTTAAACATCCTGTTTGAAACAAGAGTTTTCTTTATATCATTACAAACGGAGTATGAAAAAACCTAAAAAGTTTGCTGCAAAACCTATTAAATATATAATGTAATAAAGTATCACAAAGTGGCATATATTAGGTGAACCGGACGCGCAGTACACCTACACAACTATCGGGACGTACAATAATCTCTGCGCACGGGCACTCGCGTCCGTTAACCGCCGATAAAAAAAAAACCTACACTCACACAGACGCGCGCCGCTTCCTATTGCCCCTTATAACAAATAACAATTATCGCTTCCACTCACACACATGCAGGAGATAAGAGTTTGATTGTTGATCGCACACAAATGCGCGGTGTGGTGATTGGTCGCACCTGTGCCGCTCGACATGGAAGGCGCGCGGGGCGACGGTCGCGGTCCGGGCGGAGGGACCGACACCTTGCTTAAAGAAAAAACTCCGCCTGTACAACCAGACACCATATTGTAACGTCTCAGTATTGTAATTGCGCGTTGAGAGAATTATCGAACCGTACACGCCACAATATTTATACGCTTATTGTATTCTACGTTATTTATCTGTTGTTTGTTCTCGTGTCAAAACGATACGATTAACGATTTCATTGATTTTACATTTTTAGCTTGTCAAGTTTCTTTTGTTAATTCAATGTATTTTACTATTTCTGCGGAATGACTTTATATACGCTTATACCTAACTAAAAGGTGTCTATTATCGTTGTATGTATTCTAGCTATGTTTTAACATCTACTTCCAATTCAATAGTTTTGAATTGTCAATATTGAAGAACAAACAGCAAAGCGAGTAGATATGATTACATATATAACATTAACATTCATTACACGACATTTTATAACAAGGTCAAATAATAACGTGTCTATCAAATGTTATCTACTACCTGAGAACGTTCCTTGTTAAATACCTTTGCGTAAAGTAGAATTTCCGTAAATTTCATATATATAAAGAAATATTCTATACAATTTGAATATTATAAGAATTTTCTAACTTAATATATTAAAGGGACGAAGTTTTAAAGAGTGATTTATGGAGATAGAAAAGCTTAACGCACGCTTGCTGTAAGGTTTGTATATTTACAAGGATAAATCACAAATTCCGAAAGTCAAGGTTTTCCTATTTTAGCCTGAACATTGGGATCAAAAGCCCATTCTAATAACTTTGATAACATGTCCTTAAAATTTGCAAAATTTTATCTAAATAGATCTTATTTTTATCATTTATATTGAATAGATACCTACGTAATAAATAAACGATTTATATGAATATCATAGAAGATCAGTACATTGGAAAAATATTGATGATTAAAGAAATGAACTCACATACTTAAAGAATATACCTAGTAGTAGTATTGAAAGAAAAATTGAAAGAAGACACCCAGAATAACCAATTTTGAACCAAATCAATATGATTCTTGCTCGAGAACACAAAAACGTAAATAAGTACAAAGAAACGCAATATATAATATTGTAGATGGTATCACTTGTGTATTTATTGTTGGACAGATTAGTACTTCAATAAACGGCCGGCTGTAATACTGAACAGTAAAAATATAAAAACCGCAGAGAACGTATTAATGTTGCGCATTACATGTTTCATAATAATAAGTCATGATTTATAATTATAGGTTTTATGAAGCTGTTGCAAATAGCACGGAAGTAATCCTTCATTTTATATCAGTTCAATTCTCTTATGAAAATATTCTAAGGTTGATTTTTTGAATTATTTATTAATGAAAAATCTAAGAGCAAGCTTCGAAAAACATTGTAAATAACTTAAAGTTCGTATACTTCAAATTTTATTTTTTTATACGTTAACTATTGTGCACATCATTCAATATAGAAAAACTTTTGTGCACACGCAAATTAAAACACCAAGAAAGAAATATAAACACATTTTAAAAAGCTAAGATGTTATAAATCAATAATTAGTTCAGTAAAACGAATTTAACTATAGAAACAAGATAATCGTTTCACGTCAATCCTTATTTACAAGTCTGATTCAGAGCAGAGGCTGGAGAGGTGAAATGGTAAAAGGGAACAAAAATCATATCCAAATGATTCACCTGATGATTCATACGTTGACAAAGGTAAAGATGCAAATATAAATGTACGGCGAACGATTAACTCGACTATCTATAGTTTACCGACTTTGATAGAGATTTGTTTAAGACAAACAAGTGATTAGCGCGTCCTGGCCTACGTAGCTAAATATGTTGCTCTTAATTAAATACCTTATCATTTCTAGGAACGAGTCGTTACTTTGTTATTGTTTTCAAGATATATATCGGTAAATCGATCATTTACATCATTTTCCTTATTTATTGATACACTTTCGAATATGAAATAACATTAAAAGTTTACGGTGTTCATAACTACATAAAAACTTTCATTTACTCTATTGATGTATATCTACTCTTACTGTGTTATTATCTTATACTAAGGTAATGTAATATTCCCATGCGTCTTCATTCTGCATGTATTCTTTCATCCAAATGTAAAGTGGCTAGAAATGTTTATGGACAGATACTATTTGTTCTCGGTTAATTTATTGCTATAAAGCTTCATAAATTACTTGAATCACAATATATTACCATATCTTTATAATAATATTTAAAGTTTAAAAAATTAAATTTATTGCTTGTAATGTTGCACGTAATAAATAAATTTACACAAATAGGCCAAGACAATGTAAATATAAGATCTTTATTGTGACTAGACGTCCAGTTGGGGCTTTGTTTACACTTTTTGCTATTTGTTTAAGTTATATTGTAATATAAATATCTGGCTGCGAACGTGGATACGTTTTGATCTTTTATTTTGTGCACAGCTTAAAGAGTTTATTATAATTAGATTAAAACATGAACGTTACAGCGAATCGTTTGTTCGTGCGGAGGATAGCAGTAAAATGAACTTTTTACTAATTTATTCATCCGCGTTCCGTAAACTCTCTCATCTCTGAAACAGAGCGCATTATGGATCGACACCGGTGTATCAAGCGTCCCTATTATATTATCCACTTCAGACAGGCGGCACTCAAACAAAAACGATAGAATAAAAAAGTAACAGAAAAAAGCAAATGAATTAAAACAACATAATCATTTACGATTTAAGAGTACGTTCGCGAGAGGGCTTCCCCTCGACAAACGAAACTTTCTTTTAAGTCTGCCCATACCTGTTCCCGATTCTCAAGTGGATGAGTTATGTCCCGAGGGAGACGAGGGGCTCGACACATGTACGTTATTTCTAATGAAGACGTTCTCAACTTTTATTTTGAATCCCACAGAGGTGATATCATTTTCACCTGGTCCCCAACGCACAGATATGATATCACACGGACACATACATTATCTACGTGGGAACGAACTTTTCAACTTTCGTATTTCACGGGCACTTATGGAACTTTCAAAATATTTTCGCGAGTTTTAATAATGTAATTAAAATAAACTTTTACGGTAATAAATAAAATGTAAAATAATAAACGCGATTCTGAGTTATACGTGTGCAAATAAAACAAAAAGAAAGGAAGCTTACTGAAGGCCGCGAGCCGCCTGGCCGAGTTGGTAGAGGTGGGGACCCGCTTACTCCTCATGTCCGCAAGCCAACCGGCTGCCAAGCATTCGTACCAACCGCCAACTCCCATAAGCGAGCTGTGCACTTTCATGGAGCGACACCTCCTCACACGACACTATCAGACTACACCGAGGTTCACAGGGTTCGCTGACGTCAGCGGCACAAGTCCCGGAGTGGAGGGCGGCGCGCTACTCACATCGGCAGGCGCCCCACACGTTGGCCAGGCTCCACAGGCGGTACGAGTAGCTGTCACCATAGCACCCGAACATACTCTCATCGGTTCTCGCGACCATGGCCCGCGCGCGCGGACAGACGTGCTCGTGCGTGCGCGGCGCGCAGCGGAATGACCGGCCCGCCTCTCGCCCCGCCCTGCGCGCCCTCACCGCCGCCCCCTCGCCGCCGCCGCGCCGCCCCCCCCCCCACCTATACTTAATTAGTAGAGCCGAGCCGAGACCGACCGAACGACCGACCGTTACACCGCGCCGCACTCGCCACCGACACCGCACCACCTAGCGCTTGTTTATTTACATCATATCAACGCTCCACCTTCCACCTACCTGCTTCTATCTAATGTCTTCATATCACGAGATCGCTTACATTAACTGCTACTACACGGTCCATTCATAAGCTGCTTACATAACAATAGTATAAGTATTCAATTATAACAACAACATTGGTACTTACTAAATGATTTATAGAATCACATAATGTCAATACTAGTATGTAGTATTGAATATTAGTAACTACTACTACTCATTGGTTACATTATTACAATCAGAAACGTTCTCACTGTAGAACGAAATACAGTAGCCGTTGCTTTTTATTAGTTCAGCTTTTGGTCGCTAGATGGCGGCAGTAGCCTCGCAATTCTCTTTATCATACAACATACGGGTTAACAGATACGGATACTTGGCTACATCTCAATTTTATGTACATTTTATAATTTAAATGTATATGTTACATTTGTTAAATGTTATATGGGCGATTTATATGAATAAACTAAAAATAAATTTAATTATATCTTAAATAAAATTTCAACAGTTTAACATTTCTCAAAATGATATGTTCAGCTTAAATTATTTTGGTTCTTCAAGTTTAATAAATTTTCAAAGTGTTTAGTTTGACTATACTGATGAATTCTTTAATAACGTATAATAAAAAATCGAATCTATTAAATTACTTACCAATATATACGTGATTATTTTTAAAACTTTTATAACGTGACATCGGTGGGTTCAAACGTTCCTTGTATGAAAATTAAGCATCTAATTCTACTTTTTTCCATTCTTACAAACGTTAATTCGAGTAGGGAATACTGTTTATTGTTCGGCACTATACAATTTTCATATAATGCGCGGTCATGAAGCCGCAGACTACCTCCTGTACATAACAGTACCTATATTTACGCGACTGACTATATTACTAACATGGAACGATCATTTATAATATTGCTAACGTAACTAATAGTGGACACCTACGTAACACTTGACATACGAGTCACGTAACTCTACTACTCTTTGACGCAACCAATTTCTATATTATATATCGGGTAATTATGCATAATCGTGTTGTTTACTACATTAAATTAATCTAATATAATCTCACAATTGTGATTAAACATGTGTCGTTAAGGAAGCTACAATTTCAATCCTTATTGGTGATTTAAAACACAGTGAAATAAACAAGTCCGCATGATTATTCGCTAAACTGCGTTACCATTGAATATTATTCCAGTGTTCAATTTGCTTCGCTACCGATAACCGTTGACTTTTTTTTACAAAATAAAGAAAAACAAAACACGAATTAATTGAATAATATTCTCCATTCAAAATAGGTTCTATTGTTTATTTTACGTAATTAGGTGCTAATTACAATTACTAACTAATAGCTGTTCTAAATATATGACAAACGTAATTATAGATATCGATATGAACATATTTGTGTTTAATAATTCAAATTTACTTATGTACATTGGTGTGAAAGTAAATAGGTATAATTACAATGTGTAAATAGGACTAATAACTTTTAAAATAATTACAATTTAATTATTTATTTAGTATGAATGTGAAATTAAATAGAAACGGAATGAACAAGCTTAAAGTGAGATAAATCATAGTGGTATACGGTTTGGGCGGTCGGTGTCCGTCCTTCCTCTGTATTGCTGCACAATACACAAAGGCACCTTGTGCGTGCAACTGTGTCACACGTGTCTCTAACGATGGTCACACCTACAGCATTGTTATCGTGTTATCTTTGTCTGAGAAACTGTATAAAAAATACCTGAGCTTTGTTAAAGTTTGTAATTAAAATCCGACAGATGTCGCTACCTGTTTATAAGGTCTCTTACTAAAGAGTTTTGAAGTTTGGTAAAACGATAAATGTTCAATACTAGTGAACACTCGCGACATCGTTTGCAATTAATTATAATATAAAATTTACAAAGAGTAATGTTCACCACCAATAATTCACTTCATTCAGAGAGAACATAGTCATATTGGCATATGATATATTTTTTATAATAAAATTTGTTAATTTCGTATGAATTTTTATTTTTAACATAAACATTGAAACGTTTATCCACTATATACGTGGAGAGAATTATCTAATATTACTGCAACAGTATAATCTTTTGTTTTGAGATTGTAGTTAAGCGTTATTAATAAAAATGAGTCGATTGTTTTTATCATTGTTAATCTTTACACTTGTTATACACGTCATGTATCTTTACATATTGGTACATACATACATAATTACATAACTTTACGACCAGACTTCATTGAAGAAAACATTGATAACAGTAGATATTTGTTATAGTAAATCAACGAATAACAAAATTATCTACTATAACTTGTGTGAATCGTGGTCTTGAATAAACCTTGACTGCAGGAGTTTCGTTACCTATGTCTGTTACTACGGTGTTGCAATTCGAGGGTCCTGCTTGACTATATATACTGGAATACAAGCTATTCTAGTTCACTCCTCAGAAGTAGCAATCGATTGGTTCCAGGACTGTGGTTTTATTAAAGTTTTTTTTTTTTTTTTTTTTCGAAATGAATACGCTATTGACCCAGCAAGGTCTTAACAGCTTCACCGGACTACTAAGGCGAGCGCGTAAGGCACTCAGCCGATTTTATTTTGGCTACCAGCTCAAGGGTGCACGTCACACACCTCGGCTTGGCTGTTACCTGTTGCATGCAAAATCGCGACCTATCTTAGCTAACCTAGCTAACTATTCATATATGTATGAGTTGTTGAAACGTAAATGTGTATAAAGCATACACGCCTTAACAACTCCTCCATATATTTATTGTCGAAAAATTGAGAGTTTATCAGTTCGATAAGGGAAAAGTAAACCCTTCCACTTTCATGTGTAAGCGTGTGGGCGTGCATGTGTGTGGGGGTGATCGTGTAGTGTTGTAGCAGTGATGTATATCTGTGTATCGCCGTATCGCGCAAGCGACGCACTCAAGGGCTCCCTACCGAGGGATTGAACCTAGGCTTGAGCCGCTGCCGTGGGAGGCCTAATCGGGTGTGCGGGAGCGAAATTAACCCCCAGACCACGGCAGCATGATCTGTGGTTACGCGGGCGTGGGCGTGAACACGCTCTGTTTCGAGGGACAGGCTGGTACTGATCGTTCGTTTATTAAAGTTGGTTAAACACAGCTATAGGGTGTAGTGATCGTTATATTATCAACAACATATTATCGCGTCACCGTTTGCTAAAAATAAATATGAAGATAAGATAATTTATTTTTATGACTTAATATGTTTATATTATTTACAATACCTAATATCTTCAATATCGAGTTGGGTCAAACCTGGGTCGGATGTAGAATTTAATGAAACTAAATTAGAATGTTTATTGGAAAACTACAAAAGTTTCTACTATAATAATTTTCAGAATTTCGTGCGTCAGGCACTTTAAGCATAGTAAAATACAATGAGTATAATACGTTAATACGTGACGTCACTGGTTTCTTTTGTAGGTTGTGGTGCGTTGTTTGACGCTAGTAAGATTAAAAAAATAAAATTATATTGAAACAGTACAGTATAGTTGCACAAAAGATGGTTGTTCCCACGAGTCACCTCAGCGAGGCGAAGCGACGACACATCTGGCGACCAGACCTCATCTTATTTAGAACAGGTAACATAATCTCACAATCAAGTTGTAAAATATTCACAAACGTTTTATTTATGACCCGAAAATATTAAGAGAGTTGTTTTAATTCGACACGGCTTGAAGTTCGCTTTATTATACTAACAATTCGGACACGTGCTTTTCAATAGTATTTCCTGAACGTTATTACATGTATAATAACATAGAATTCAGGCTCAAGAAAAAAAAAATCATCTCCTGGTAGTCCAGTATACATTATTATGTAAATTTATATGCATCTTGCTTTTCAGATTTCGAAACAATTGCGATTAATGACATATTATTCAATAAAAGTCTGTCTAAAAGTGTTCTTTCATTAAAAATTGAGGATCTTCTAAACGCACAGTGTGCATTTAAATAAGAGCCAAAAATTTTGATTGAGTTTTTAAAAAAATGAAGAAAATGCATACACATGCAACATAGTTTTAGAAAAATTGTAATAAAATACTCACTAAATGTAATAAAGTGTTTTGGCTCTGATATATTATATGGCATAAATGATGCAGATTTTAACGAAAGATTATTGTATAAGGATTTTAGCAGTAAACATTCTCACGCCGATATCAATACGAGTTGTAATCGATAATGAGTCGATACGTTACCGAGGCGATGCGAAGGCCCGCATGCACACAATTCGCTCGACTATTGTTATGTGTAACGTGCATACGGATGCTGTGGGATTTCCGATAATTACTCTAAAATAGCTATGGGCTGTACAAAAGAAAGTCGTGGGTAATTGAGATTGTATCAGTTTATTTATTGTATGAATTGTTAAAGTTCAAAAAGTATTTAATAAAACTATTATTTTGTGTTATTTATAAAAATATTGGGGTCATTCTCATATATTAATAAGTATAATATTATAATTTACATTGGATTAGCAAAATCCTTTCAGCATTACATCTGTTAGTAAATATAGTTCGATAAACAGGTAATGATGATCTCTCAGAGGCCTCAATAGCGAATCCAGCCATCAAATATCACACCGAAAACAATGGGATGTTTTTATTATTTATAATACTTCAAAAGGATTTTCGTATGACGATTTCAATTAACCTCATTCATATAATCATCGAGTTTCTTCGCATTTTTTAATAAGTCGTTAATTATAAAAAATAAAATAGATTACGAAAGTAGTCAGAATGACAGGAAATATTTTATTATATTTTATTTTGATGTAGATAATTTAGCATTATATATGTGATACATAAATTATACTTTTAAACAACAGTATCCCATTCACAGTTCACACAAATGAATAATAATTTCATCAACAACACACTTCCATTGAAATACAACATTGTTAATCAGAAGGGCCGTCAAAAAAATAAAATACTGGAAACCGTCCAAACACGAATGTCAGTCAAGCTTATCGCTAATGGCATTAAAACTATCAGCGAACCATTTGTTTGGGAGATAAACGGGTGAAGAGAATAAAAACAGCGTAATCTAGAGGCGGCCGCGGCGAGGCGAGGCCTACCCGTGAGGTTATCGGTTCTGTATCGGTTGTCGGAATAACACCATGGACTCGATGCGCGACCAACTAACTACTATCTAATCTTTTGTGATACTTTAAAGTTATATACGACCTGGTTTTCTAATTGTAATAACGATTTTAATAATTAAACGTAAAGTATATTTGATATTATTCATTTTGCTTTTTTCTCGAACTGACTACGCTATTGACCTAGCAAGGTCTTAACGCTTCACCGGACTGCGTTCATTTCGGTGTCACGGATGAACGTGTCGACTCAAAAGTTGGTCTATGTATGTATATTAGAGTAAATATTGACGAAGTATGTCTTTAATAAGCCAACTGAACCGACTACGCGTTACTGTCAGTGGCTCGTCTATTAAATGTTGGATTAAAACTAAATTAAAACTATTCAAAATGGAAAACGTCACGCCATCTATATCTATAGCAGTCGATCACATGGTCTTTTGTCAATAAACTTATTTAAACGCTGTCTGATCGAGATTGATGAAACTTGAATTAATAACCATAATCATCATTGACAACCATTTTATTTGTAATTAAAAATCGTGAACAATTATCATGACACTAGGTTTTTATACATTAAGATGTTTACACGATCACCCCCACACACGTGCACGCCTACACGCTTATACATAAAAGTGGAAGGGTTTTATTTTTTTCCCTTTATTGAACTGAAAAAACTCTAATTTTCCGATAATAAATATATGGAGAGGTTGTTGAGGCGTGTATGCTTGGTACACATATGCGTCTCAACAACTCAAACATATATGAATAGTTAGCTAGGTTAGCTAAGATAGGTCGCGAGTTTGCATGTAATAGGCATTAGCCAAGCCGAGGTGTGCCGTACACCCTTGAGCTAGTTGCCCAAATAAAATCGGCTGAGTGCCTTAGGCGCTCGCCTTAGTAGTTCGATGAAGCTGTTAAGACCTTTCTAGGTCAATAGCGTAGTTAGTTCGAAAAAAAAGGAAAAAAAACATTAAGATGTAACAATACTTTCTATATGTTTTTATACGCTTTAGCGTTTGACATATTAATTTTATTGATGTCGATTTACTATGTGGTCTAAGATGGTAATACTCTAATCTAGAAGGCGAATGGCTCTCAAGTGTCGCGAGACATTTCAACTTGAGGGCTATAATAGCTAGCCAAGGGATGTTACGGTTTAGTGTGTTTTCCTTCATCGGAAGTTTCGGCTCAATAAAGGATTCAAATGTAGTTCCATGGATGTGGTTTCTAAACACAATACTAAATGCCCTCACAACTCCACCTTAAATTAATGAATATGCCTATATTGTACTAATAAAAAAACATATTATTATAATTTACTAGCTGGCTCGGCGGACGTTGTCGACCTAAAAGTCAACCCCGGCGCCACCTACCTGGTCCAATTGTGAATCTAACCCATTCTTGCATCCACCGAACACTCACAAAAGACTTCATTAAAATCGGTCCAGCCGTTTAGAAGGAGTTCAGTGACATATACACTTACAGAAGAAATCTATATAAATAATTTATAAACGTCTATTTGAGAAAGTAATTACAAAATTACTACCACTATTTAAACGTATATTTAATTAGAATAATGAGTGTAAATTCATAAAAAAAAACATGTTTACAATTACGGTCTGTTTATACTTTGTAATGATAATGGGTTCTTATATTCAAAAGTAAATGTTATTTACGATTATTTGGTTTATATGCAGTAATCCAATGGATAATCTTATTTAATTATAATAAATGTAGTGTCCGAAAATAGCGAAAAAATGAAATACAAGAATACTCCTATAGGTATTTCGCGACAGATTCTGAATAGACCCGCAACGGAGACCCGTTTTTAATAACATTGTCATTTGTGAAAATGCACGTGGTTGTGGTACTATGCGTTCGTACACATGTGGCCGCTTAAAGATTGTCTCTTTGCACGTACATTGTTTGGAATAATATCTATTGTCCGGTCAGTTTGTCGTCACCGTTGCTACCATATGGCGACCATCCGCTCGGGCCTGACACCAGCGAGTAACCTGCAAACGAATTGTTAAAATATACAACAAGTTTAACTTTGCGTTTAACTTACTCTCTATTACTTCTACATAAGGTCGATTATAGCTTGTTTTGGTGATTATGGGTCACCAGATGGTATAACAGGATGCGTTGTTTTGTTAGAAGTGCAGTGATTGTTAGTTGATTAGTGCTAAAGTACGAGGATCGTAAATCGTTTGTTTGTAAAGGTGGAAAGGTCCG
Organism: Antheraea mylitta; assembly: GCA_014332785.1. Classification (NCBI taxonomy): domain Eukaryota; kingdom Metazoa; phylum Arthropoda; class Insecta; order Lepidoptera; family Saturniidae; genus Antheraea; species Antheraea mylitta. Next base: position 5,764,512 of record JACEII010000028.1, on the reverse strand, counting down.
TGTTTCAATTCTCAATGGGCTTTGTTTTGAATATTATTCCAAAAGATATTTTAAAACAGATGGTATCGTAAGGGATGTTGAACACGCCGTTTTTTTTCCATAACTATTGGGACGTACAAACATAATATACGATTAGATTTTAATCTTGCTGATAATATAATCTAGTGGTTTGTATATAATGTGTTGGTTATAGATAATTGTGATAAGAAAAAAAACCAGTTAGTTACCGTCAGTTGTCAAGCTACTGTAAGGATAAAGTGTCGGCCACATTAGTCAATGTGTTTTCTTTCTAGACTTAGTCCATTATAGTCCAGAATGTAAGTATTAAGTGTAAGTATTCAAAATATAATCAATTTTAAAAGCAAGTCTACAAAATAATTTCAAGAGAAATATACCGTCTCCATGTTTGAAATTTTTAAATAAACCTACAAATTCTATGATAGCGTAACTCATTTTTAAAACCATTTAAAAAATATAAAAAATATAATATAATAATATTTTATAGAAAATATATAAAAAGGAGAAGATTCATTTAGGAAGTCATTACATATTTGAAACAAGGGTTTTTCCGTTTCTGTAACGTCTGATTGTTTTGATAGCGCACTCCTGTGCATGTAGGTATATGAATCAGAGGACGTGAGGAAAAACCACAGTACTTCACGCCTTACAATATTTCGGGATGAAGTGAACTATGAATGCTGTGAATATGTTTTTGTTTTTTTATATCATAGGAAGCAAACGAACAAGTGGGTCACCTGATGTTAAGTGATCATCACCGTCCATAGACACCGGCAACATCAGAGGAGTCGCAAGTGTGTTGCTGGCCTGTGTTTGTATGGAAGAAGGAAGGGGAAGGCAGGGGAAGAGTGCCGGAGGCCCACCACCCTCACTGACCTAACGAAACGCAACAATGCAAGCACTGCTACTTCACGTCGGTTTTCTGTGGGTTGGGTGGTACTACCCCGGGCGAGCCGACCCATTCATGCTGAAACCAGTAATAGCATCAGCGTGGCTCTACCATCTACCAATTGATAGGAGCTAGGTTTAGGTACCGACACGACGATAACTTTTTTTTTTTTTTTCGAGATGTCTACGCTATTGACCCAGCAAGGTCTTAACAGCTTCACCGGACTACTAAGGCGAGCGTTTAAGGCACTCAGCCGATTCTATTTTGGCAACCAGCTCAAGGGTGCACGGCACACCTCGGCTTGGCTGTTGCCCGTTGCATGCAAAATCGCGACCTATCTTAGCTAACCTAGCTAACTATTCATATATGTATGAGTTGTTGAAACGTATATGTGTACCAAGCATACACGCCTCAGCAACTCCTCCATATATTTATTATCGGAAAATTGAGAGTTTTTCAGTTCGACGAGGGAAATAAGTAAACCCTTCCACTTTCATGTGTAAGCGTGTAGGCGTGCACGTGTGTGGGGGTGATCGTGTAGTGTTGTAGCAGTGATGTATATTTGTGTGTCACCGTATCGCGCAAGCAACGCACTCAAGGGCTCCCCGCCGAGGGATCGAACCTAGGCTTGAACCGCTGCCGTGGGAGGTCTAATCGGGTGTGCGGGAGCGAAATTAACCCCCAGACCACGGCGGCGTGATCTGTGGTTACGCGGGCGTGGGCGTGAGCACGCTCTGTTTCGAGGGACAGGCTGGTACTGATCGTTCGCTGACGTGATTAAATCAGGAGGGTCGGTAAAAATGCATCGCGGATGTCTTTTATAACGCGCAGCGTTAGGTACGGGTTCATAGTTTGCGGCGGATACCACTAAGGGATTGGGATGATTCGCAGCTTTTTCAAAATAACTAATCGTAAGTGATTTTACGTACGCCCAGATAGAAGGAATCTCTAGGTCTCTATGGAGATCGACTCTCCGAATGTACCACGGAGCACCGGTCACTTTACGTAAAACACGATTTTGGAGAACCTGCAGCTTATGAAAGTTATCTTTGGACATATGCGCAAAAACGGGGCAGCTATATGTCATCACGGGACGGATACACGTCTTATACAAAGTGAGCTTGTGTCTGAGGGACATCTTACTCTTATGACAAAGCAACGGATGGAGGCGACCCAAGACCATAGCGGCTTTGTTTCGCACTCTGTCTGTATGTGAATTGAACTTTAAATGTTTATCTAATGTGACACCGAGATATTTGACCTCTTCGACCCAAGGAATATCGATTCCACGACGATAACATTCTTCCTCAACGGTCACCGCATCAAACCTGTTTTAGGAGACGTCTATTAAATACGTGAAAGGATTAGAGGGAAAGATGTCATGCCGGATCTCGCTAAATATCATTTAGGGAAGAGAGAATCTTTAGCAAATAAAAACAAAACCAAAATTTTTTGACCATTCCTCTGGTGAGATGACGTGAGATTTGTCCCTACTCCCTCTCCCCTCGCTTAATCTCACATAATAACCTTCAAAAGTATATTTAGAGTAAAATATACATTGAATTTATTTACAAAAAAAAACACAATTTGCATTTTGATTTTTAATGTTACTTTAACTTTTTTACTATTATTACATTTAATTACAATGATTACATTTCAATGTGTCAATACTACATAAGTTTATATCTCTTCATGGATTTTAATACTTATAAGAATTGTGTTATATTCGACATGTTTTATTCTACAAACATGTTTTAAGTTAAATCAACGAAACTGTTCATATATACTGTTATTTTTGTGAAAAAAAAAAGTGATATTTACTGAAACCATCCTCTCCCTTATGTGAGATTTAGTGAGATTCGGCCTGACCTCCCCTCGATATTCCTACGTAATGAAAGTAGGTCCCCTTACGTAACATGTAGTCAATTCTAATTTAGTCAGACTGCCGTTTACACAAAAATTAAGATCAAAACCCAAGTGTATGTTTCACGTGATATCTTGTTAGAGAGATGATACTAGCAAAAATGCGGTTTTTGGAAGTGGTGTGGGATGCGGTGAGCGGTGAGCCTGTCGCACCGCGTTTGTCAACAGTTCAACACGTGATTTGCACCTACTTACTGAAACTTCTCACTCATATTGTTTCTCGTATGCAATTTTTCTATTTTATATTTGTTCCCTGCTTTCTTCCCTCAAGCACAAGTCAGAAACATTTTTTAGCGTGAGGAAGAGTAGCCGCATGGATTTCTTTGCTTTTTTTTTGGTTGGGCTGTACCTATTGTAGTTTTAGTCTATATACGAAATGCCCTAACAAAACTCATAGTATGTGTCAGTTAGCAAATTTTTTGTTACTTTAAATGTCTTATCATTTTTTTTTAATCGAAATGATTACGCTATTGACCCAGCAAGGTCTTAACAGCTTCACCGGACTACTGAAGCCAGCGCTTAAGGCACTCAGCCGATTTTATTTTGGCAACCAGCTCAAGGGTGCACGGCACACCTCGGCTTGGCTGTTGCCTGTTGCATGCAAAATTGCGACCTATCTTAGCTAACCTAGCTAACTATTCATATATGTATGAGTTGTTGAGACATATATGTGTACCAAGCATACACGCCTCAACAACTCCTCCATATATTTATTATCGAAAAATTGAGAGTTTTTCATTTCGATAAGGGAAAAAAGTAAACCCTTCCACTTTCATGTGTAAGCTTGAAGGCGTGCACGTGTGTGGGGATGATCATGTAGTGTTGTAGCGGTGATGTATATTTGTGTATCACCGTATCGCGCAAACGACGCACTCAAGGGCTCCCTACCGAGGGTTCGAACCTAGGCTTGAGCCGCTGCCGTGGGAGGACTAATCGGGTGTGTCTTACCATCATAAGGTTTAAATCTATATTATTTTATTGGGCTAGTTGTTCTTGCAACTCTATAGATTGAGATTATGGTATACTGTGGAATGTGGATGTTGTGGAATCGCCTTCCAGCTAATGTGACAGTGTGAAAAAACTAGAGACGTGTGATTGTATGATATTTTCAATAACTCCCATATAATTCCTACAAGTGTATGCTTTCTTTATCTTTAACCAAATTACATATCATTATCATCAGCCTGTAATATACTCTCTATAGGGTCATAGGGCTCTTCCCGAAGGAAAGTATGGGCATAATCACCACGCCAGCCCACAACATATAAGCCATTTCAAACTCTGAGAAGTCCACAGTTCTATTCTTTCCCACATATAATAGCATTACACACACAAGAAAATTTCTTAGATCCAGATATTCTCGTAATGTTTTCCTTCACCGTCAACCGATAGTGTTACCAATTTAAATTAGTAAATAAACGCGAATTCTCAAAAAATCGTTGGTACATGCTGTCGATCGAATCTGCGGACATCGGGTTGAAATTCCACCGGTCAAACCACTAATCCACCATGACTTAAATTAGATATAACGTGATCGATTATGTTTAAAACCTAGGCCTAATAAACAAAACCTGAATTGACAAATCCTGATGTAAATTGATAATTAAAGCGGGAATATGATAAAACTATTTCTGTAATTATTTCACAAACACATAGTTTATGATATTGAGATGTATAATTACGGACTAAAGTTTGTGCAGTTCTAGATTTCGGTTGCCTTTCGTATCAAATACATAAACCATTTTATATGCTTTACAGATAATAAATTCTACAAAAAATCATAAGAAAACATTACTTTTTACTGACATTGCATTATTATTAAGATGAAACAGTAGACACAACTTCTAAATTTTCTACACTTACTAGTTCTATAAGGATATATATAATTAAACAACTTCTTATTTTTTTATGATTAATGACGTTGTAGAAACATATAGGTATTGTTTATTGAACAAAACAAATAAATTTCACGAGAACTCAATTTCGAGAGCTCAAAAAAACGAAATCTATTACTCTACTTCACTTAGACAAACAGTTCCATGGAAATCACATACCTATGTCAACCTTAGATGTCAAAGTTCTGTTTGATGTATAACATTGTTATAACTTAACCATTAACAAGTTATCGCACCGAAACTAATTCCTAAATAATAAGCCCTAAAATTTTTGCTTTCGTCTATTTCTAAAGCATTAATCACACACGCTCACAATGCCACGGAAAAGTTTTATATACGCTATTGTTTAAAACGGCTTGCAGCTAGGGTGACCATGGGCTTCTAAAGCAGGATATTTTAAACAGTTTTCCATTTGCTTTACTCGCAAGGTATAATATTTAACTATTGTATTTATTAGGTACCATCTAGATGTTGCGTTGATTTGTGATTGGAATCAATCACTTCAATTTATCTAAAGATTTCAGCTCTGTATATGATGTTAGCTTGAAAACAAAATTTGAAACTGCGCTACAAATAGTTTTTTTGTCAACCAAATTTTTTCCCACCAATTCTCAAGCAGATAATAATATTATAAATATCTTGAAATAATCTCAATGTTCTAACAAGATGGTGGTCTTAAAGTTATTAGAAATTTCCAAGCAGTTTTTGCGGTACATATTTCAGAATTATTGGTATCATTTTTCATCCAATCCACTTATGCACAAAAACAGAATAATATTACGTAAAAAATAAACAATATTACAAAATATAGAGTGAAATAACATAGGATCGCGAATAAAATATAAAATCCATTACATGACAGATCTATTACATTACTTCCTGCTAAACCTCAAACAAATAGTTGCCATTTATATATTATTGTTCACATGGTAATTGGGAATTGTTTGTAAAGTACATAAAAATATTTTTTGATAAAACCTACTTCCTTAAACAATCATGATCATGCTGACTTACCAGAATCACGAATACATTAATGTGTTAGAGAGGGTACCTATCTATATACTTTATACATTAAATGAGATGCGTCCACATGAAGTATTTATCTAGTTCGAGTTCTGATATTTTTCTTTCCAAATAACGAATCTTTTTGTTCGATATATTCATTAGAAATGCTTCTGGTGAAAATCCTGGTATGTAATTTTTAAATGGAAAATCAAAGCATATTAAAACTAGGAGTTTTGGCAGGATCTCGGAACGTCATGTAATAGATTTTATATTCTATTCATATTTGGCTTTATGTTTTGTAATATTGGTTGTATTTTACGTAATATAGTTTGACTATTGCGCACAAGTGATGTTTATGGGAAATAATACCACGGAGTATGGATTTCGACTTGCCACAAAAACTTTTTAGAAAGTTCTAACAAGATAATCACCATCTTCTTAGTTTATTAAAATTATCACAAGACGGAGTGGTCATAATCAACTAGAAGATTGGTTGCAAAAAAAACTCAGTATTAACCAAATTTATACTAATAGGTTTTGGTACTCTGCTACCATACCACATGTACAGTGATCGCTTTCCTGTCGAGCATAGTGTTTCAGTGTCTTTTGAATGAAACTCACAAATATAATTATTTACAACATACCTTTCATAAATCTCATTATCAAAATATTAGTTTTATGGTAAACACATTCCTAGCTTTTCTCTACGCGTTGTAACCCTAGTGGCAACTCGTAAAAACTGCCCTCCGCCGCTAACTATTGTTATTATTTGTTAATTAATTATGAAGTACGTCATTATAACTGCTCTTATGTATGGTGGAGCCACAATGCGACACAATATACAACATTCAAACTTGAAACAGTATGTTAACATTTGTAAGTATAATATTTACTATACTAAGTTCAGAGTTGTAATTTGCCTATTATATATATCCTTATTGCTGCAATTACTACATTGTTTGTAATATAATGCCTACAGTGACTTATGAATAAATGGGATCCCAATTGTAAATAATGTCACTTAAACAATTAACGTGTTTACTCAGTTTACGAGATATTCAGGTATTTCTAGACTTTAACCGTCTAAACGTTAGGTTAATAAAATGCTACGTGGAGATATGCAAAAAAATGAATAAATTACGATGGATTAGGTTTAAAAAACATTACGAGTATACGATTAGTACAAATAAGTATGAGTGTTTGAAATAATTCGATTATTAGATACTTGTTGTTTGTGGAGGTAATTATTGATGATACTATAATTTGAGAATTGTCGTATCGGACGGTGGGTTTAGTAAATGCTGTATCACTACCAGATTAGGCCCTTCTCGGCAGCGGCTCAAGCCTAGGTCCGTGCTCTCGGCGTGGAGTTCTTGAGTACGCTGCTCGAGCGATCCACTCACACAAAATCTTACATCACTGCGACCACATTACACATATCACCTCCACACACGTGCACACATACACGCTTACAGATGAAAGTGGAAGGGTTTTGTTTCTTTCACATATAAAACTGAAATAATTTAGGAAGTTATCTGATACGAAATATACATTGTTGAGGTATGTATGCTTGGCACACATTTATGTTCCAACAAGTCATATATGTATGAATAGTTAACTTAGGTTATCTCAAATAGGTCGTGAATTGCACATATCAAGCAACAGCCCAAGCCGAGGTGTGCTGTGCACTCTTGGGCTAATTGTCAAATAAAACCGGCTGAGTACCCTAAGCGCTTGCCTTAGTAGTCCGGTGAAGCTGTTAAGATCTTGCTAGGTGAATAGTGTAGTTAGTTCCAGCAAAAAAAGCTGTATCACTATACTATGGTTTTGTAAGGTTATGTGTAATAAAAAAAGATACAGCAGAACGAGTTTGTTGCCGGTTCTTCTCAACGACTGGGTTGTTCTCGGATCTGGTCGTAGTTTGGACGTTTATAAGCGCCTGCTTTGGGCTTAAGTTGAATAAAGAATGTTTTGGTTTTGATTTTGGTAAAGATTCTTTATCAAAAATTCCGATTAATCAAAGATTCGAACCTACCTTGATCCACGCGGTACCTGGATGTTATCACTGGGTCTCATTGCTTCAATTGTACTTTTCCAAGTGACTCTACCCGTGTTTTAACTTGCCATCCCATCCATACGGTATTATTCAAAATATGTCTTAAAGAAAATATCATTAAGTAACATATACGATGACTTATTATTTTATATGTATTTCCCAAAGATAAATAATATTTATAACATAATAATATATTTATGAATTATTATTATGTATCTGCTTTAACGCTTACGTAATACGTTAACTCTTTTAAATACAATATAATTTTAAGTAGGTATGTAATACGCAACCAGAGCCGCAGAGTCGTATCAAGACGCTATAACATTTTGCGTTTATGAATCACCCATTTTATAAATTATAATACACTAGCTGTTCCCCGCGACTTTATCTGCGCCGTTTATTATCTTAATAGGTTTGTTATATCTCAAAAGGATTAGGCAGCGTTTTCAACGAAATCCTCCAGACGGTTTGACTTTTTCCGGCACTTCCAACATTTATCGTTATATTTATACCAATTTACAAAAAATCTTGACAAATTATATACATAAACGTTTCTTGGGAACCACTCTATGTGTTAATGAAAACTGTATGAAAGTCTAGTCTAGTCTTAGTTTGGTGTATGTGGGTAATAATACTTAAAATTTGATATCTAATTAACCGTTATTCCTACATCATTTATGTTTATTTTGCGACGTAATTCCTTGTGAATATAATTAGTGGTAAAGTAATAACATAATTCATATGATAGACACATATACGGTGTACAAAGTTTTGACGATAGCGCTTCATGACACTCGTCGGACATGTTTATATCTCATTTAGTGAATATACGTTTTACGGATAATTCGTCACGCTAGTTAAAACCGATACTTGATAGCTTCCCATTATAATATTGAAGTTTATTTAAATCAGGATATTTCCTACGCACTATGACTAGGCTGATGACTCGCGCCGCCTCGCTTACAAACATCTCATTACGCATATTATTGTTTTGACATTTATTATTCAATTTAAATGATAACCAAAGTTTAATTCCCCATTTGTTTTTATGCATTTTGTTGTTACATTTCAACATAAAATCACGATAGGCGATTTGAAACAGGGGATCGGTGGAAAAAGAAGTATTAGTTCTCCGGTTGCTATATGGTCCCGTACATTACTTTATAAATGCTCCTTCGTGAGTGCAGACCGCACGTGGAACATTTGGGCCTCGATCTGTAATACCATATTCGTTTTTTTTTTATTTAAGAAAAGCTTGTATTATTTCGCAATCTCTGATCTGTAATTACATTAAAATAGCTCCGTCATAGATTCATAATAAAGAAGGTACGTATACTTTTGGTCAAAAGAAAGCCTTGATATTAAATCGTTTCAACCATGTATGCAATTTCTCTCAAAACTATTTTAAAACAACTTTTTAAATTATTCCAAAAGTCACGCAGTTATAATACAAAGTGAAAGTTCCATTAGAAATTATTTTTACTAAAACAAACATTAGAGGCATATTATACGACAGTCGCATCCAACAGCCAGTGCCGCGAATTACCTTCATAAATAATTATTTCTTTGACAGTATTTCATACAGCAAATATAAACTTCATAGTTTTGTATGTTATCGCTATCACAGTAGTTTTCAAAGTTTCTGCTAATATAAGATATATGTTCCTTTAAATTTCTTTTATTTCGTTGAAATTATATAAGCAGCAGTCACTACAACGATATCCATGACGATATAAATAATCAAAGTGCTATGATTTTTCCTGGCAGAGCTTTATCTAACAACTCCTGGTGTGCTACCATCCTCAAATTGAAAATGTGTCGCTAAGCACCTGTTGTGTTGAGGAAACCCATATTAGCCATTTATTTAATGAAGTGTTACGAGGTAAAATACAGTATCCGGATACCTTGGTTGACTACATAGACATTCCTATCCAGAGGATTCCACTATGAACCGATACCGACACTGATCTGTGACCTTCGAGCATACGTACTAAATTATCGGTGAACATCTCAACTACTTCACATTTAACATTAACAATATTTTATGTTGTAAATTAGCGGAATTACTAATAACCGATTTTAATTACAATTAAAATTGAAAAGTAAATATAATGAAATTATATACACACATCTAATATGAATTGGCTTTTATTTGTACTAGCGAGCCCGTCGGACGTTGTCCTGCTTTCATAATAAAAAAAAGTCTTAAATTCAACCATAGCGTCACTTAACAGGTTTAATTGTAAATATAAACCATTCTTGAATCCACCAAAACACTCACAAAAAATGTCATCACAACCTGTCCAGCAGTTTAGGAGAAGTTCATTCACATACACACGAATAGAACAATTATATTTTTGCGAAAAGAATTTGTTTGCTATAATATACCTATAAATAAGTATGTGTAACTTGTTTATGATTAAAAATGTATTGAAAGCCCCTCACATACGTTAATAATATTGGGATGTCCGTACAAATATGGGATTGCCGTTACAATAAGCACCTTATAATTGCGGTCTGAGAAATTTTATAATTGTTGCGGTTTTATGTTTACGTAATTCGTTTATATGTTTGTAGAATGTTAAGTCATCCATAAGTACTCGTATTAAGGTGTAATATCGATTTTATATTAAGTACGCACGGTAAGCATTGTGTCGGATACAGTATTGAAATCAACGGTTCTCGGTAGATAACCGTAGTTAAGCAACATCGGGCGCGATCAGTACAGTCCGTTAGTGGTTCCTGTCGGAATGGTACCAGAGGGGATGGGGCTCCCTGACTTTCCGTCTGGTGCAGGTGCTGACCGGGCACGGGTGCTTCGGTTGGTACCTGCATCGGATAGCACGCAGGGAGCCAACCGCCGTGTGCCATCAGTGCGGTGTTGAACCGGACACCGCGCAGCACACTCTTTCCGAGTGTGCTGCGTGGGAGGAGCGGCGCCGCACTCTGGCTGCGGCGGTAGGTGGTGATCTCTCGCTGCCGAGCGTCGTAAAAGCTATGCTCGGCAGCGAGGATGTATGGAATATTATGGCCTCCTTCTGCGAAGAGGTCGTCTCGCAGAAGGAGGCGGCGGAGAGGGTCCGTGAGCAAGACCCTCACAGTGGCCGTCTCCGCCAACAAAGGGCAGGCAGGAGGAGGCGGCAGTTTGACCGCCACCTCCCACCTTAACCGGACCAGAGAAGATGGGCCGGGGGGCCCATCTTCCCATTGCACGGGTCCGGCGGATGGAGGAGACGGCCGGTGTGTACCCGGCTGTCTCCTTATAAGACGAGGCTCGGCGGCGGCACTTCTGCTGCTGGGCCAACCGCCGGGGCGGCACGATGAAGTCTATAGAGATCTCGTGCCGCCCCAACCATAGCGGAAGACGTACACCGTGGGGTTTTAGTCCGTGCGAGTCGGACATAACCTACCCTCTCCCCGGGAGGGTGGTATGAACCCGTACTTAACGCTGCGCGTTATAAAAGACGTCCGCGACACATTTTTACCGACCCTCCTGATCCAATCACGTCAGCGAACGATCAGTACCAGCCTGTCCCTCGAAACAGAGCGTGCTCACGCCCACGCCCGCGTAACCACAGATCACGCCGCCGTGGTCTGGGGGTTAATTTCGTTCCCGCACACCCGATTAGGCCTCTCACGGCAGCGGCTCAAGCCTAGGTTCGATCCCTCGGTAGGGAGCCCTTGAGTGCGTTGCTTGCGCGATACGGTGACACACAAATATACATCACCGCTACAACACTACACGATCACCCCCACACACGTGCACGCCTACACACTTACACATGAAAGAGGAAGGGTTTACTTTTTTTTTCCCTTATCGAACTGAAAACTTTCAATTTTCCGATAATAAATATATAGAGGAATTGTTGAGGCGTGTATGCTTGGTACACATATACGTTTCAATAACTCATACATATATGAATAGTTAGCTAGGTTAGCTAAGATAGGTCGCGATTTTGCATGCAACAGGCAACAGCTAAGCCGAGGTGTGCCGTGCACCCTTGAACTGGTTGCCAAAATAAAATCGGCTGAGTGCCTTAAGCACTTGCCTTAGTAGTCCGGTGAAGCTGTTAAGACCTTGCTGGGTCAATAGCGTAGTCACTTCGAAAAAAAAAGCGTGATCAGAACTTGGATGGGTGACCGTCTGGGAATACCACGTGACATCGACTTTTTGTTGTATTTCTTTAATCAAGATATTACCATGCACTACAAAAATTTTATTTCTGTCTTGTGTCTTCATGTCGCAGTCTGGTTTTTATTATATGGTATTGGCCTAAGAGCTGCGGGCGAACGTTGATTTCCATAGTTTAAATTGAATATAATCTAATTCCTATGGCAATAGGTAACTCTAAATTCATGTTTATAGTGTGGCTGGCTACAACAATTTTTAGCCGGTATACCTACCTAATATACGCTAACTAAGCAGGATGGTAGAGAGAGAGAGATAGAGGGTTGCGATCACCATGAAAATGGTGATAAATTCGTCACAGTTTTTTTTAGTTTTGTACTTTTTAAGTTAACCCGGTATATGGATAGAATATAGGTATATTTTGATCGCCATTGTTTTTAAATCCAATGCTTACTCTCAGGTCGTCGGTTCTCCTAGCTACTCTAAAAGTGTTGTTATTTCAAATTAGATCATCGATTATAAAATATGTAGCTTGAAAAATAAACAATAGCAAGTTATATTAAGTTATATCAGTTAATTGTATCATTAACCCACCACGGGGAATGACAATAATAATCATAACTATATCACAAATAATATAATAAGCAAATAATTAAAAAACCGTATAATAAATAAATTTCCGGCCAAAATAATTGTATTATTCACGTGCACATGTGCAATAACATATGAATAATAAATTAATAATATACATACTTACGGTATTTATCAGTCGAGACACTTGGGTTTTGTTTGTTGTGGGATTTACCGTAAATTGTGCGTGAATATATTTTGAACAACTGGTGCAGTGGATAGTGTTTTTGTGGTTTATTGTCGACGATATTGGAGTACTGCGAAAGTAGGTAATGTTTTGTTGGGTAAATGAGGTTTAGTACAGCTGACCTTAATTATAGGTATATATGTGTGTATAAATAATAAAATATTAAGGAAGTAGTTCCTGACAGAATAATAACTACTGACCATATAATCAAGGATGAGTATTCTTCAAACAAATCTTCACACATTATATTCACTCCACAGGCACTCAGTTCAGTAACTTAATTATCACATGATTAATATTGTTGTATGAGTCCGCTTCATTAATTCGATTTTTTCTAATTAACATAACAATTTTCAAAATTCAAATACTTTATTAAAATAATATTTGAAATGACTATCACCGATATAAAAAAAACTGAATTTTTAGTGTGTTTAAAACCCAAGTGATCTAATTATTGATACTACAACGAGCGTTTATTATCAGTTTGTTTAATTGCACCTATATAATAAATGAGGAAATATTTTTACATTGAAATTATTATTAAACAAATTTTTAAAATATAGGGAAAATGATTGTTATTTCATGTTGTAAGTACATAACTATTTTTATTGAATCGCTAAAATTAATTAAGGGATTTTTTTCACAGAATTCAAAAAAGAACAGTCACGTTAGTTTTACATTTTTATTTTATGTATAGAAGAAGATAATCCTATTCATATTATTAACGAGAAAATTGGTGAAATGGAAATATTATTACGTCCATCCTACTTACTATATACGTTACTTCCATCGAATTCACGTAAAAAGTACTGAACGGATTTTGTTGAGACTTTACATTAAGTAACATAGCTTTATAGCTATGCCGCTAGCTTATACCGTGGCGATAATTTACAATGATAGATATAATATAATGTATAATTTAGAAACCATAACAAGTTGGTCATTCCATGTTTCAGGCTCACTAAGACACATTACTGACTTGCCGGGTAGTAAGTTCAAGCATCATGTCAAGCGAGTTTTGTTGTCTATAAGCTATTATAGAGTGGATCAAAATTTAAACGATGTTGAAGTCTGGAAATGACTCCAATCTCTGTGTATCCACCAAAAACGAATGTCTATTAAAATATGTGTCATGAAATCGATTTTCTTGCCGGTTCTTCTTGATGATTGGGTTGTTTCCCGAACCGGTGGTACATTTGACTTTATAGGCGCCTTCTATGGTCTAAATTGAAATTGAATAAATTGTATGTTTGACCTTGATTTGGAAAAATATTGTTTTAATTGGCCTAATATAACGGATAACTCTCAAGAAATTTAGGAAAAACCCTGCCACACGAGCGCTGTCTCAGCGTGTGCTGTGTCGATTTTTGTTATGTGTCGAACTTAAAATGCAATGATATATTAGGATACAACTGCAGATGTAGCCATGAGCGGTTGCTAGCAATTATTAAAAATACTTATTTTTTTACTATCAATCGCACAGATGGCGCACTTGTTTAAGCGGTCACTTTGCCGCATTTCCGTTCCGCTAGGTGTTGTGGATTCGAACACCACACAGGATAACTATTCGTGTGACATACAAGTTGCTGTTCTGAATCTTAGTATATTTAAAATCAAAATACTCTTTATTCAATTTAGGCCCTGAGAAAGCCCTTATGAGCGTCAAAACTACCACCGGTTCGGAAAATAACCCAGTCATCGAGAAGAACCTGCAAGAAACCCGACTTGGTCTATCTTTTCATAATACACAATATGTTTGCTTGTAAAGTTCCCTAACACATAGAACTTGATATAATGCGGTAGCTGTCTTTAAAAATGTTCATATTAGGTCTTTACCTATGAAATAGCCGTTTTGTATGACACAATTTAAACGAATTTTTTTCATGTATTTTTTATTTGTATTAATCGAAGTAATGATCCATGCAATCAATGCATCTTTGCCATCGCAGTCGCAGTTTATTGATGTCCTTCTTAAAGAAATCAGCTGGACGGGAGGCATCAAATTTTTCAAAGGCATTTTGTACTGCCTCTCGGGTATTGATTTTTTTCCCACAAAGGAGTTACCCAAATTTTGGAAAAAGTAGTAGTCTGTAGGCGCAAGGTCTGGTGAGTAGGGCGGATGACGTAAAACTTCCAACCTCAGTTCTTGCAACTTGGAGACCGTCTGCTGTGCAGTATGAGGTCGCGCGTTGTCGTCCAGGAGCAGCGGAGACGAGCGATTGACCAATGCTGGTTGGAGATGTGCTAGCTTCTCCATCACTGTGTTTAGTTCTTCACAGTACCCATTTGCAGTAATGCTCACCCTGTTTGGTAAGAAGCTGTGATGAATCCACACCGGCACTAGACCACCAAACAGTGACCATCGCTTTTCTAGGGGTAAGTTTTCATTTAGAACATTGTTTAGGTGCTGAACCAGGATCCAACCAACTTGCTGAGTGCTTGCGGTTATCAAACAGAATCCATTTTTCATCGCAGGTAACAATGTGATTCAAAACTCCTTCATTTGAGTATCTGTTGAGCAGTGCAAGGCTCGTCTCGACGCGTACTTCGCGCTGGCGATCATTGAGTTCGTGGGGCACCCATTTGTCAAGGTTTTTTACCTTGCCAATTTGACCAAACAAATGGATCAATATTGTTTTGACGCTAACGTCGAAAGCTGCTGTTAATTCAGCCGTAGATTGTGTATCATCAGCTTCCACAATCGCCTTTAATTCGTCATTGTCGATCAAAGTCTTCGGACGACCGCGAGGTTCATTTTTCAGGTCAAAATTACCAAAAGGGAAGCGAGCAAACCAATAACAGGTGGTGCATTGGTTTGTAGTGTTAGCTCCGTAAACGTCGTTGATGTTGCGTGCCGCTTGTGCCGCGTTCCTGTCACGACGGTACTCATATTCCATAATTACTCGAATTTTTAACGTATTCATGATGACAAAAAGGATTGAAATGCAATGAAAATGTAACACTAATCAATAAACAAATGACTACTTTTGGAAAAAGAATTCCATGTTTTTAAAATAAAATTAATTTGAAATTAGAATTCTTAGCCAAACAAAAAATATTTTGATTTGAAATGGCTAGTACTGCAGAACGGCAATTTCATAGGTTAAGACCTATTAATATACTTATTGTATTCATTTTTTGAATGATAAAATATCATAAAAGCCTTTCTAATTATTTTGATTGTATTATAATTTAGATTACTTTTCTACAGGATATACTAAGTACTACCATGCAATTTGTAACAATTGGAAGGTCACTATAAGAAACGTAATAGCGAGTGGCTTCGCTAATCAAAATCAGAAATACTTTACTCAGTTTAGGCTCTAAGGACGTGAAGGTTCGGAGAACAACCCAGTCATCGAGAAGAACTAGCAAGAAACATAGTCGGGTTTATCTTTTTAACATACAAATAACCTAGCGTTACAATAGTTTTAAGTGGATGCACGGAGAGAGGTGTCAATTCCAGACATCATCATCGTTCACATATTGATCCACCCTATTATGCTTTTGGCACGAAGACTCGCTTAACATGGCGCTTAAACCTACTGATAATGTGCTTATAAATCGGCAATGTGCCGTAAACCCTAACATCCGTGCAGCCATGACAGTTTGCAGTTAGATAGTAATCTTGATGATTTTTCATAGGATTTGTATTTGTATTGTACTTAGTATCTCAAATAGTTTCGTTATATTTCCTCATTTATTTGCTCATATAAAATACCTCCATTTTACGATAACAATAATGCAATATTATTTTTATATGACGATAGGTTTACCGCGATTAGCACTTCATATTGCGCCGTAATATAATTTGTGAACCTTGTGAAACGGGGCCGAGAGCGGGCCGAGGTTGTGTCACCCGTCTGCTGTGACTACACTGCTTAACATTCAATAGGATACACGCGAAAAATCTCGCCATTAGTAATTGTAGATGGCCATCTTAGATAGTTTTCTTAAAATAAAAATTGCTTTAATTCCTTGAGCGATTTTGCAGGTTAATTATGTAGTTACTAATTATGTCATTTCTTAATTACATATTTCAATTTAAAAAAGTATGTTTCAGGCTGACTAATTTAAAAATTCGAACAATTACAAAATTACTCCATAATTTGAGTTTTCACTTCTGTCTAAATTTATTGTCTTTCATTTAAACAAATTGATTGTTTAAATGAAAGTAACTTTAAGTATTGATTACAAGCCTACATTTCGTATGTATTCCTAAAAATAATGATTGTAAAGAGGTATTTAGGAATCGTTTCGCTTTCCCTAATTTAATAGAACCAAACGCGTGTCCCTATAGAGTGAATAATGAAAACATTAACAAACATTTCTGAGATTAAATTATTATAATAAACGTTATAGGCTCTGTTAAAATGATTAATATATAGTATCACTGACCTAGTTTGGTTAAGATATAAACTTGGTTTTTTGAATACTTACAAAAATGGCGAAGTTTTATTTATTAGCAAAATACTGTGGAATTATTTTCTTTATTTAAAATATGAATTCACACGTGATAGAAGTAAGTTTTGGACAATGTTTTGTAATATTTTAATATATATATATAGTGTTACTAATACATAAGACACAAAAATTTTAAAAATAGCGCGATACTACTGCTAGTTCGATGCAACGGAAAATAATATGCTATCGGTTTCTGTTTTACTCTTTCTCCTTCCCTTTCTTTGACTATATTTCAAACATATTAAGAATATACTATCTCATTCTCTCACAGCCTCAAACCGATATTTACAGTTATAGGTATCTCTTTTTCGTTCCATATTTTCTTTTTATAAAATTCAAATGAAACCGTCCCACAAAAAGTCTCACTTTAAAAAATTACACGTCTCATGAAACCACGATGTCAATAAAAAAATTCTTAGGGTCATAGACGTTTAACAGAAAATTTTCGGAAAATTATACGATGTAGAGTTTTAAAATTGCGTTTTTAATCTTAGCTCCATAATTGGAAAATGAAAACAATA
Organism: Antheraea mylitta; assembly: GCA_014332785.1. NCBI lineage: Eukaryota > Metazoa > Arthropoda > Insecta > Lepidoptera > Saturniidae > Antheraea > Antheraea mylitta. The sequence continues at coordinate 5,746,795 of JACEII010000028.1, read as the reverse complement.
AACGGAAATCAACAGTAGACAAGAGTCGTAAGTATCCAAGTATAAATTTTAATTTCAATCTACGTATTATGTACTTCAATCTACGTATTTCAATATGCGTCTTCGAAGTATATAATAAATACAATCATTCAGATGATAGATGAATTTTAAAAACTGAAAATAATGTTTATTTAAATCATTGAATCATTTTGAATTGAGCCATGGACATTATTACCATATTGGCGTTGAGTGCTCTGCCGAGCGTCGACTGTAATGCGACGTGCGATAGACGGACGAAAAATTTGATAAGATGGAAAAAAGTATTTACTATAAAAGATAATTTATAATCCAAAGGAACATCATGGTGACACGAGAATGTGTCGCGTGAATGAAAAGTGGCTGTTATTTAGTATAGATAAAGATAGTCGTGTCGCGTCGTGTCGAAGTGCGTAACGTTACCGGTGTTGGTTGACGTCAATCGGTACCCTAGTTGCGACTATCTGAGGTCGAGGGTGAAGGCGGCTCGAGTCTCGGACGCAGCACGACGCGACGCACCGCGGCACCGCTCACGTGCGCACATCAACATATCATCAACGTATTCTAGGAACACGATATCGCATGATCGATTACTCTTTGTCTAACATACCGATCGCTATTCAATATTATTAATAAATTCTACCTCCTTTATGTTATTATTAATGCGTTATTACAATTAGTTAGGCTTAAACATATGCTATCTATTATTCAACTATATTTAAACGTACAACTTTTTTTTAAACTTGTCGAATATATCTTAAGATTATTTCAATGGAGATAGCATTATACTTTTTTAAAGATTATAATATAATGAAAAGAATATAATAACATTGATTTCGGTAAATAACAAAAATTTGGTGGCACTCATACCTATAAAGATAAAATTGTTGTATTCTTTAGTCGGTTTATTTGGTTCGGTCTAAACAGACTCTTTCAGTCTGAGTAGGTTCGGTTCATACATCGAGCCGTGAACGTTCCTGCGCGGGTCATTGTGGATTATAATGTAAAAATGGCCATAAAGGATCATAATAAAACCACAATAAAGGCAATAACATCATTAAAACTCTACAATATCAACTCTAAAATAGTAAATAGTTTATTCAAATAAAAAAAATAGTTTAGTAAATATATAAAAATAAAAATAATACTATCTATATGAATAAAAAACACCCAATAGTTGCTCACAGATACGATTTTTCACGCAGACAACGAACAAAAAGCGAAAGTAAAAAAAAAGGTGTGGACCGAGAGTTTGCAGAACAGAAGAATAAGAAAAAAAACTATTTCTAATATTTATATTTTATAGTTTAGCGTCTGATCTTCATTTTATTGAAATGAATATGTGGCCAAACTTGGTAACATGCTAAGCTTGAAAGTAGGATGCGGATCAAAAAAAGTATTGACAGTAAAAAATTAGAAAAACTAAGATTAGGTGCAAGGTAGGTTTTTCTTTGTTTTGTCTACTTTAATAGGGTTATAATGTAATGATTACTGAACATATTAATACAGAATTAGAATGTCTATTTCAAATAAATAATCTAGGTAACATAAACATTAATTTTATATTAAAATTATATCGAACATAATATTAGTAATCTATACATATAAATTAAATTGAAGCATTTGCCTTTGTTTGAACTAGTCTTCGAAATAGCTGAATCTATTTTGAATTGGTTGTCATATAGAGATTTCCTTTATGTCTTATTTAGTCAACACATTATTATTAGCAGTACATATTGTTCCAATTGAATAAAGGTAACTTAAAGCAAAATAGAGGTAAAGGTTAATGAAAAATAGCAAGTAAAGAAACCAAACTTATTAATTCTGATAAAACGTAAATTATAAATACCCATGAAACAATAAAACCATTTTTTTTATTGTAGCACAGCAAAGTGACTGCACTGTGCCTGATGGTGAGCACAGTACAATCCAAAAACAATAGCGACCATCGAGAGACACGCCATTCCTCGGCGGTCGCCGCTGTGATGCCGGCTTGCGTAAATGTCTCTTCACGTTACGCTTGAAGGACCCCTTGTTATACGAAGGAAGGAACACAATAGCCGGGAGATTGTACCACAGCTTCATGGTACGCTAAAGATAAGAAGTTGCGAACTTTTTAGTTCGTACGCAGATAGGATTGTTTACCGTAAAACTATGGCTCCGAAGGACAGCGCGAGTGGTTCGGTTATGGAAATTCACGAGCAGAAGCTAGTTACTAATAAATAACAATTATAGTTTACAAAATTAAAGAACGGCGTCAAAAGAAACGTGATAAGGAAATGAAAATACAATCTGTAAGAAGGTCGCGCTGGAAGCGAGCCAACTGATATAAACTTGCCTTTCGGGTAACTTCTGTTTTATACAGGTGACTTTTTTTTGTCGATCAGACTACGCTATTGACCTAGCAAGGTCTTAACAGCTTCATCGGACTACAAATTATACAGTTGACCGTGTCATCGTATCTGTATTTATAAAAAGTAGATACATATTCCCTTAACATCAAATATATGTTCCTTATTACAACTACTGGAATAATTTAGATATATTTTTTTAGATTGATAGTTTTTTTGCAAATGATAATAAAAATATAATTATTTGAGCATTGAGAGGTCTAAAATAAGGCTTAGCTGGCCCTTATAATGTTGTTGTGATATATTTTTCGCAATATGAATTGTGAATTCAATCGAAAATCCTACCCTTCTAATTCTTTCTGGTTTATCTAATCACAGAGAAAGAGGTACCAAAACGTTATTTTAAAGTATATTAGAGTATATTTGATTCATAAATGTAAAATTACCTCTACAATTATTTAATGTAGGTAACGTTCTTATATTTTTGTTTGTTTGTGTGTTATACAAATACTCGTAATGTTCTACTTCAATAACTTATCAAACAACGCTCTTACTTCACCGGTTGTTGTGTGGGCGCGTAGAGCTCTCAGTTCACGGTCCATTTGTCGGTAATTTCATGTAATATTTTTTTTGGACTTGCTATAAAAATCGTGACCTTTGAAAATCGTTGTTCACTTATCTGAACTATAAATATGCGTTTTGTTATTTGAGACGTCGTGGTGATTGAAGGGGTGACGTCACTAGGTTATCGATTATTTGTGATCCTACTGAGAAATTCAATAATTTAAAAAATATGAATTTAGTTGCACTGTTGTAATGTTCGATTTTAGGAGGATCAGCCGTATTGTGTGTCTAAGCGTGTGTGCTTAGTAGTATCGATTATAATGTTAACTTATTGTAATTGGGCATTAGCATAAAAGTTCTATCGAAATTCTATGTACAAGGCTGGTGATGCATAGCGGTACGGTCGTCATTTTTAGGAATTTCTGAATACCTTGCATAGCAACTGTCGATAAATAGCAATTATATATATGTTTATGAGCTAAATATAATCTGAGCGAGTCTAGTAATGATTTTTCAAGCACTGTCTATAATAAGTCGATTATAAAAGGTCTTTCGACGTGTATAGGTATAGAAATACTTTTATTCGGAGTATAATGAAGGTTATAAACAGGTGAAGTGAGTGGAGAGCTTTGCACAATTAGTGTGATTGTAGGACACACGCGCACTGTTTGCTGGCACGAATTCACACGCGACGCGACGCACCGGACAGTAAGTATTATGCAACGCGTCCAATATTGTTCTAGTAGCGGTAACATAGTATAACAAATCAAAAATATTTTACTCAACGAGCGTAATTTAGTTCTTCAATCTATTGTAAATTGGCTTATAAAAAGTATTTGTAAAAGTAAATTCGTAAAGTATTTGTCAGTTATAAATATTATTTCTTATGAAACTTCAATAAATATTATAAATCAATCTTTTGTTACGTCTGTCTGTCTGTTCGCGATAAGCTCAAAAACTACTGAACGGATTTTGTTGCGGTTTTCAACAGTAAATACAGTGATTCATGAGGATTTTTTTAATTATTGATTTTTTTAATTAATATTTAATTTATAAAATAAGAAGGTGTCTGAAGCACGGCTAAATGCACGCAAAGAGAGATAGTTTTATTAATAATTGTTTTTTTGCGGTTCCTTCCATGCGGACGAAGTTGCGGGCATAGCTAGTGTGTAAATATTTTCCGTATTCAAATATCTATACGCACCAATTTTCTTGGTATTTTCAAATTATCATGACGAAAAGTTGAACAGTATAAAAGTTTATGTACAGTTAGTTACTTATTGGCCAATTATAGTGGAATAGCAGAAAACCATTTTCAATGGAATGGAAATGCTTAGGCATATCAATTTTCCTAGTGCTTGATCAAATGGTTTTGGAATTTAATCGTCTCAAATACACCATCGTTTTTTATATTAATATTTTCTAAACTATTATTAAAAAAGGAAGGATTAGATTTTTAGTTGGTATTGGATAAAGTAAAAAATACCTAATAGATTTAAAAGCTACATTATTAGCAAGTAACGTTACAATAATTACAAGAAGTGAGCAAAAATTTATATTTTGTATTGGAAAGAAGAGAAGGAGATCAAAGGTCAACCTTGCAAGGTCACTGCAACACCAGCACCATATACCCCAAATTTATATGCCATTGACGCTGCATAAAATAATCTTTTGGTGTGTTTTGTTTTAAACATTGACAGTACACAGTTCCATTTCGCCTCTCTAGACAATTCATTAATTACTTATACCCTTTGAGTTTGTTGTAATTACCTATTAAAGTCAACAAACGCGTGAAGTTGACACACCGATATTATTTCACACGTTTTACTGATGTTCCGCGTTGTGAATGTCCGGCGAGTTATTGTGCGGGTCCTGTCTCCGCTCACATTCCCATAAACTCTTCACTTCTGACAGCTTTACACGTTATCTCGCTTAGTTTAAAAAAGGACTTCAAATTATTATCATAGTCTCTAGCGGTTTGTATATTTTGGAACGTGATATAATTTAAAATTATTAGTATTACTGAATACTAAGGTGGATGCTACTTTGCACTTCCGCCTGGAATTGAGTGACCACTACTACGTCTAACTACAACAAAAAGGAAATCAATTAATTAATAAACATATATTTTGTATATATTAATTATATTTTGTATAATTAATATAAATATAATAATTATCAATAAATTAATTAAGATATGTTGCAGTTTGACGTGTAATCTCGACAATCGATTACACGTGTTTCGCTCCGTCACGGAGCATCATCAGATCAATGTTGACTCATCCGTTGCTAGCGGGCGAGTGACGGAAGTGCAAACTAGCATCCACCTTAATATTCAATGATGGATTTTCGCAAAGTAACGCCTTCTTCAATCAATTATTAGTGTTACTGTTGCTACTTTTCGTATTTTTAATTCATGAGATTTGGCATTTAGCTTCTTTTTGAAGAATTTGAAGATGCCTCTTCATTGTAGATTATTACAGCCATTATCAATTATCAGAACTTTATGTGTATATTTATGTTATCTTATAGCATCTTTCTTATCTTGCTGTTTTTGATTTTATACGACTCAAATTTTACGTTAATATTTGAACCCAAGTATCTGAAATTAAGTCAGATTGTTGGCGAAAGACAGCCGATTAGACTTAGTTAATTGCCATGATAATATATGCAACTGCATGGGTGTACAGAAATTAAAAATATTGTACCTGCTGCTGCCGTCATTCTATATTCTTTTAGATAATATTTATAGAGATTATCAACAAAATCCAATCAAAAGAAGGTACCAGACTGTAGGAATTGGGTAGCGATGTTTTATTGCTTTTATATTTGTATATAATCAGATATTCAACAAAAAAAAGCTATGTAGGTACTTATGTATGCACATAAGAGTTTATACTTCCTTAGCTCAAAAAAAGACATTAAAAGCGATTGAAACGTTCTAATAAAATAAAATTAAAACATTTAAAAGGTTTTAAAATTAATAATAATATTAAATTTTATATATCTATATGCACAATAAAGTAAGATACCAAAAAGAAGTAGAATAAATTATTTATATAATAATAATAATTTATAATGCAAACAGATAAAAAAAAACATACTGAGAGTTAACCCCAAATCTGTAGGTGGTAGCACCAACCACTATAACTCGTTTAACACTCCTCCTACAACTTTCAGCATGAAGCCCACTTCCCCTCTCTCTGTCCTTCTTCCCCACCAACACAGGCTGGCAACGCACTTGCGATTCCTCTGGTGTTGCCGGTGTCTATGGACGGTGGTGATCACTTAACATCAGGAGACCCACCTGTTCGTTTGCCTCCTATGATATAAAAAAAATTATAAACCATTTAAATAAAATTAGAATATAAAAAAGCTCTTTTAAATGAATCTAAAACTTAAACCTTTAAACGAGCAATTCTTGTGCAGTTTTATATTGTTATATATTCAGGATCTCAGAAAAGGCGTCATCTATTTCCGTAAATCTTAGTATGTAGGTAGTTTCGGGGACAATGTAAAGATCTAGCTAGACTTTATTCATAGAAAACTTTTTAACCGAGTTTTCAGCCAATGACAAAATATAGCTGTCAAAAGAAAAATAGCTTAGATGGAAATCGGTTTCTTAGAAAATCCGTGTAAGCCCAGTTCGAATCTGAGTGACAGCAAAAGGGAGATAATTTTTTAATATTTTTTTTTGTAAAATAATGCTACTTTTGTGAGGCAAACCTAACATTTATATTTATTTGAAAATGCTTTTTATAGAACAGAGCTAAGCTCGGTCATCCAGGTACTACTACTCTTAATAAATTCAGCAGCACACATAATTTAAAATCACATCATAAATACACATGTATGAATTTACATTTATTTATGAATATATTGTTTTACCTCCACATACAAGACATATGTTGTAGATTAATATATACTTGAATATAGTTATCAGCTTTCATGAGAACTGGACGGACGATATCCAACCAACTTAATGGTGTTGCTTTCAAGTGTCGGTTATATTATGTTCATGGTGATTTTCTTTTCTATGAAGCATTAGCTGTACTCTGGGATTCGTGCACCTTTGTTGTCACATGTTGTGATTATTATTAGTTGTAATGAGTTGTTAAGTAATAGAAAAATAGATATAGAATATACCAGGTGAATGTTTAGACATTAGCAATATTTCTGGAGGAAACTCTGCACTCAATGCTTGTTCTAAATCATTAAAAGAAGGTGCTTAATATCTGACCTAATTATCTACAAAAACACAAAATTTATACACAATCCTCTACGTGTTTATATTAAGGCATAGTGTATGAACGTCGGGTGATATCACATTCATTTTAAAGGGAATATGGGAAATTCAGGAACAAAATAAAAGGGTTTGTTTCCCGTTTTACTATTGAAAATTATTGACTTCGTCTCGCCTATTGTAGCTTTTAGCACTGAACACTGCACTTACGTTTATTATTTTATTTAAACGTTTGTAGCTATACTTTTTGCCGATGACTTGGTTCTGTTGGAAGAAAACCCGTTAACTCTGGAATACATGGTACAGACTCTAGCAGAAATAAATAAGTAGAGAAGCAGGCTTGGAGATGAACTCGAGCTAGGCTAAAATGATGACAAACTCAATACCCACAGACAACTATCAATGGGCAGAAACTTGAATATGTAGAGGAATATGTGTATTTGGGCCAGGTAATATCGGAAAAAGACCAAATCTTTAAAGAAATAGACAGAAGAATTGCAACTGGGTGGAAAAAATACTGGGCTCTCAAAGAAATTATGAAAAGTAAGGAACTGGGCATTAAAATCAAAAAGAAGACGTTTGATACCTTTATCCTGCCCTGCATCACATATGGCTGTGAAACCTGTGCTTTGACAAAACGCCAAAGGGACAAACTAACAAAATGTCAGAGAGGTATGGAAAGGAGCATGTTAGGTCTAAAACAAATGGATAAAGTTAGAAGTACAGACATCAGGCATAAAATGAAACTAACAGATATCCTGACACGCATCGACCAACTAAAATGGAGGTGGACTGGACATATGCTCCGATGCAACAAAGAAAAGTGGAGTAAGCAAGTAACCGTTTGTTATCCAAGAGATGGCACAAGAAGTAGAGGTCGCCAACCAAAAAAATGGGAAGATGATTTCAAAATGACCTTAGGACCCTTTTGGACAAGAGTGGCGGCACACAGAAAACAATGGAAAGCGTTGGAGGAGGCCTTTGCCATTAGGCACACCGAAATACGTGATATTTTATAGTTTATAGTTATACTAATGTCAAAAATTTCGGAAAATAAAAGGCTTTATTATTATTATATAGCTCTACTTTTGAAAGTTTTAGAACTAATTTTATCTTATGTATTCTTGGTTGTTTATTAGTATTTGTTTTAATATTGTTATTTTATATGTTATACGTGACCATGGGGTGCCATATCCTAGAGTACTGTAGGTGTTTAACCTTTCACCTAGTATATTATTCGTGTTCAAACGTCCTGACATACCAATTTCCATGGTATAGAAGTTGATATACTGCAGTGCAATCTAAAGGCGAGTTATTGTAAAATGTATTGCATAAAAACTGTACCGCTGTTACAACTTTGATGCTGATAAGTGAAACAATGTCATCCATTTAATTATAACTCACCATGAGAAGGTGCTGTAACACAATCACCTCTATACCGTTTCTTATGGAAACTAGTAGATTTCTGTAGAAACACAGAAAACTTATACAATATTGATTCTGCAGTATTACAGCTATTTGTTACTGCAAGTAATAACAAACAATGATGTATATATACGTTGATTACAAGAGGTTTGTTGTTTTGTACCTTGAGTTTGTTAGCTTCTAACAAAAACCCTAAAGTATTGAAAGTGTTTTTTTACTAATTAGTTAATTTTAAAGTATCACTAGCAAGATTAGCAACTAGTTAATCACACTAAGTACTAGAAAATATTCTATCACCTTGTTATAGACAATGTTTTTTATTAAGCTCAAACTCCACAATTTATCAATATTTATTTTTGAAATTATTGGAAAATTCCTCTATATTTCCTTTAGGTGATTTAGTAAACAGTATGATTACACACAGACAGTATATTCAGACTGTAAACAATATTGCGGATAAACGTAACGTGATAGTTTATAGATTGTTTAGTAAATAAGTGAATATGCAAACCGTGCATATCTGGTGTAATAAGGTAAAATTCTCGTGCGATAACGTCGGCCGCGCGTCCGCAACAGCGCGTGCGTCCGTCCGCTTTGTGTTTGTGTGCGCGCTTGTTTACTGACGTGCTTTAATGTCTTTGTAATGTTATCACCGACACTCATTCATGCACTTTATCATACGTGGGGACACGTCGTCCAACGCCATTCATATCTCGTGTTCCAACGATGCCGAATAATTAACAGTAAATATATTTTGAAACGAAATAATAATTTACTTCTGAGATTATTATGAATGTCTAACATAAGCGACATAACCCAGATCTATACTGATCATTGCTAACTGAAGATTGTAATATTTCTTATTTTATTTGACCAATTAATATTTAATTTGATAAAGTATATGTAACCAATTGACAGATAAATAATTATTCAGACCACTATTAATACGTTATTGCTTATAAAGTAATGAAATTAACGATTTTTTTTCAATGACCATGTGATCTAAGACGGTAAATACGCCAAATCTAGAGAGGGCGGGTGCTCACTCTCAAGTGTAGTTGCCGGAACACACCAACAGGTACTACACGACAGATTTTCAACTTGAGGGTGCTAGCTAATTCGAAAAAGATCTACCATCATGCTCTGGCTTCATCACGATATTTTTATTACTCCGACTCAGTTACTAGGATTCGATCTTATGTCCATCGACGTAGTGTACGAGCACGCTATCAACTAAGTTGTCATCATTTCAAAGGAATGGGGATAGCTGATAATCAGCAAGATAGTTAAAAGTATTTAAGTAGTTATGATAAATTATAACCAAAAGAAATAAAAAACATAATGTACATAAGAAGTAATCAAATAAAGCCAGCCGTTTTCTTGAAAGAATTAAATAATTTTTACATGAACGGAGTCAGTCACGCGAACCAGTAAGTTATTAGTTAGTATTATAAGTCGAAAATTAATTCTGTATATTATTCCGTATTGCTCATAAATACTGATATTTACTAATTACTTATTATAAAATAGATAAGATTGATTAGGAGTCCAAGATTTTAATAGTTAGTTTTCAAATGGTTAGTTTATTGCCAATGCTAACGCAATGTGTCGACCGTGATAAACACACATATATACGTACAATATACGAGTACTCACCTCCAAGTGTGAATGTGTTTGTACTAATAAACAAATCTCGTGAAACACATACGTGAAACATATTATCACTACATGATTAAAACATATTAATAATGAAAACATATGTGAATGAGTAGTCAGCTTAAACTGGAAAATTAATAAGGTGATTTTGATATAAATCTTTTTAACTATGAGATGGTTTATTTTGTATCCAAATATTACTATTAATTAAAACAAATCGGATGCTATAAAGGAGTCTCACTAATGTATGGTTTCATGCTTAATATGATCCATTTAATATTTTTAATTTGCTTTATCAAACAAGCGCTGAGTGTGATTAGAATATGTTTATTGTTCATTTCTAACCTAAAAAATCGTCTACTGCGTTATATTAGTTATATTTAATAGTTAACCTAAAAGTTAGTAACAGAATGTACAGACTTTTCTTTTTTTTTTGCCTTAGAACTTATTTCATATATTACCTAATATAATAATACATTAATAACCGGAAAATGATTTCTGTGATATAAAAAAGAATCACGTAAATTTGTTTTGTTTACCATGTACAAAGACTAAAAAGATATTTTACCCAGACAGTATAGGTAATCATGTAATCACTAGCATGTAATGAGTAATCATGTCGCATGACGATTCCTGTGACTTAGGTGGACAAGTTTTTACAATTGATTCAATAAATTATAAGTCAAAGTAACTAAAAATGTATTTGTTTCTGTCTACGCATACTGTAAGTGTAAAATGGAAAAACATTCTGGTCCAACAAGGTCTTAACAGCTTCACCGGACTACTAAGGCGAGTGCTGGCAGCGCTCAGCCGATTCTATTTGGGCAACTAGCTCAAGGGTGCACGGCACACCTCGACTTGGACTGTTGCCTGATACGTGCAATTCGCGATCTATCTGTGCTAACCTAAACTAACTATTCATACATATATGAGTTGTTGGAGCATAAATGTGTACCAAGCATACATACCTCAACAACTTTTATATATATTTTGTATCAGATAATTGTCCAAACTATTTCAGTTCGATAAGGGAAAGAAACAAAACCCGTCCACTTTCATGTGTAAGCTTGTATGCGTGCACGTGCGTGGGGGTGATATGTGTACTGTTGTTGCAGTGATGTAAGATTTTGTGTCACTGTAACGCACGAGCAGCGCACTCAAGGGCTTCACGCCGAGGGAACGGATCTAGGCTTAAGCCACTGCCGAGGGGGGCCTAATCTGGTGTGCAGGAGCGAAATTTACCCCCAGATACAGATTAAGGCGAGTTATAAAAAGTCCCATGAATTGCTAATCTATCCATAATTTATTGTATGCAAATAATTGCAAAACGTTTTTATAATCTACTGAAAAAATACATTTTAAAATTAGCTGTCGGTGGTTCTGATTAAAATTTGATTCACATTCTATAAAAATGATCACCAAAAACATCACTCTAATTTATCAGAACTTGAACATCACGGTGTCTACTTGGAGATAGATTATTGGTAGAACCGCAAGTGGTAGTTACATGACTATTGGAAAATATCCTGAAAACTGCGCCAAGCCTTCCATCAACGTTGTCACCCTAAAATCCCGGGTTCATTATAAAAAGGGATTTAACGCATTACTAAATAGCCACTATCGCTGGAAAGCCGTACCGCAAATAATTTCCACTCTATGATTCGTGTCAAACCTCAAGAAACCGAATGGATTCCGTCAAGTATAAGCAGCAATATGGAATTACGCCATATGTATAAACCAGAAAGGATTACTTCACGAAATATTATGAGGGTTTTTACATAATATATATTTTGTAATATACAAATGGAGTTGATTAAGTAAGAAATCCGCTGCCGGCCCCTCTCTCACAATCCTTACACGCAATCTAGACTAGTAGGGTCGTTAGACTAGTGCGTGATGTAGTTTGGATTGATTAAACTGAATCAGTGTATATCGTGCGTTATGCGATGAGCCAACAATTTGTACGCGCGGCTGCGACTCGCGCTTCACACTAGGCGATATTTTATACACAAAATGTTTACCATTTATACCATAATATTTCATAAGAGGCTCTCTTTTTCTTTCTTATTTCCCTAAACTGTCGGGGCAGATGACAGAAGCAATGCTTTTCCATATTGTTTTGTGGTAGGTTACAACGCTTCATCTCACTCCTAGTAACCCAATTTTAAAAGAGTCTATGAGCACAGATCTTTGTCAGGTCTTTGACCACGTGGCCACCTACCCTGGGAATTCAAGTGTAATGACTATTTAGGAATATGACTGTTATCCCTTCGCAATGTATGAGCGATCCAAGAGAGCTACATGAGGGGTAATACTTTTTTATTTATTTATTGTCATAACTATATTTGGAGATGGCTGAACTGATTATAACAAGAGTTTTAATGAAAAGAGGAATCCTCATAATATTATTTTTCAACTAATTATTACTACTCTTTTCCTTATGGGCTAAGCAAATATAAAAAAATAACAAAGATAACTTTGAATGTAGACCCTGTGCGATAATAAAAACGTCTATCGTACTAGTTGATACTGGCGAGGGAACTAAACTGTTTGAACCTGCAGTGGTAATGTTTATTACATCTTGTCATGTTTTTACAAAAAGCCCTCGTACAGTAGTCGCAAATTACGATAGACAAGCTGGTGTGTCTAACATCCGAGACTTGTTAATTTTTCTTTGTCCTGGTTCATTTCTTCTTCATAACAACGGTCGTCCACACATTGCACAGCAAACCGTCTCAAGCCTACATAAGTTAAGAGTAAAAATTTATCGTGATGGGTGTCATACACACTAGAAATTGCTCTTAATGATTTTCATTTGTTTTCTGAATTTCGATAATTTCTTAAAAGTGATAAATTTAACGTGACAAAAGTGGAGGAAACGTATTTAAAGAATTCGTTGATTGCCAACCGTAGTATTAATACCAGAGTTTTTTTTCAAATCTTTATTTAGATATATCAAACCACTATCATCAAAATGGGAAAATACATCTCTAATGCGACGATACGTCGATTAATTAAATATGTACTTCTCATTTAAAAAATCTTTTGTTTTGTTTGTGTTGTCTATAAAACGGCTCTTTCAAAGATTAGGACCTAACAGTTGAGTGCTTATTAAGGAGGCTTGTATCTAGCAGAGAAATGAAAAGTAAAAGTCGTGTAGTGTGTACAGTGGTGGCTGTCAGCGAGTTCTTCCAATCTGTGTAACGTCTGGTGATTCGCGTTCCACTTATTATCGTACCGTGGGCATTTGCATAAGAATAACAAGGAGGATTATTGATGTCGCCCCCGCGCGCGCTCCCCAACCTCCCCCTCCCCCCGCCGCCCTACCGGATCACGACTGGCTCGAGTGTAATTATTAAGCGAACCGCGGTTTTTATGTGTTACATTAAAAAATTATTGGCAAATGCCTGTCTTATCTTTACGCTTAATCTTTTAGAAATAAAAATGATTCTTACTGATGTTTCCACTGTGAGCTCTTTCTCATAGCTGAAATTCATAGACAGGTCTCTGTGCCTATCGTGTGTTAGTTCTATGTCTTCTTGTTTGTTTGCATATAAAACAATGAGTTTTTTTTTTTGGACTGACTACGCTATTGACCTAGTAAGGTCTTAACAGCTTCATCGGACTACAAAAACAATGAGTCGTATATGGAACTCCTTAAATTTCCCTAAATAATTTTCCTTAGTTAGAGACCTCTCAGATTTAGAAGGAAATTCTCTGATCTTGCAAACAATGTATTTATCCAATGATTTCCAGCACTGTAAAAACTATTTTTATACTTGGTGTGTAAAAAAAGGTCACAAAGAAATTTTTGAAAACAAAATTTTTGAAGAAGGCGTAAGAAACGTATGCGTCAAGTTAAGACAAGATTTATATAGTCATTATTTAAAAAACGCATTCAATATGTATAAAATACAATAACAAAGTGTATGTGTACTTTCATACGTACGTGAAGTGTTATATTTCTTTGGCGTGAGTATAAAAATAAATGTTCATAAAGTTTGAAAGAAAAAAAAATATTAGGAATGAAATTTAGATACTATAAATAACACTAATATACAAAGTAATATTCATATTGAAAATGATTTATATGATATTTTCAAATAAATTTCTCGTATTACAATATTAGGTGCAACTCTCGTTATAAGTAAAAAATTACTCTCAACTTACTTACCCCTTTATAACGCGCCAAAAAAAATATAATGTCAAATATTATGGCAATGTAATACAAAACAAAATGTTGGTGAATTGTACATTGAATTGTGTTTCTAGGCAAGAGGCGTGAAACTATATTTTTTTCTGGTGAAGTGGCAAAAAAATGTTCCAAGTTTTTGAGGTATCAGTATATCTGTTATCACTAAAGAACATAAAACATCATTGAGCATTTACGTACAGAGTCATAATACGCTTGAGTCTGTGAGTTGGATCCCGCGTTAATGCTTAATTTTGTTCTCTTTTCATGTTTGCTCTGTATACATTTCGTCTAAAATGGAATGGAATAATTTGATGTAACGCTGCCATTGACGTGGGCTGGATTGGATGCTTCACTTTTATATACAACAACTCTCTCTTTCTCTTTCTATTTGTATCGATATTGTATGCAAATGCGAGACCATGGAGTATAGTTGTTGCAATAAATTGAGGATTATTTGTATGTACTTAGCGAAAGCTGTAAATACAAGCGCTCGTCCTGAATTCTAATGCGGAGATTGTGACATTAACTTAACAGTGTTTTGCGTTACAGCTTTACTGGATATTTCTGAATATGGGAAAGCTGTAAGCTCCCTTTTACCAAATATTATTTTTTTCTTTTCATCATTTGCTTCTGGTTATATTTTTGTGAAAATATTTTATGATACTTTTTATGGTAAAATTCTAAATTGTTCGGTGTATGTACTACGTTTAATTAAATTTGTTAGAAATATTGTGTACGCTAATACCTATATCGTATTAAAATAAATATAGATGATTTAAAATACCTTCTTACTTCAATTAGAATTAAAAAAAAATATTTAACACAAATAATAACGTAATTGTTGCGGATTCATTAACATATGAGCAGTAATAACATCATCAGAAATCTATGTAAATTAGTAACCGTTTTACAATTTTACCATTTATGTAGGTTTTAATTGAAGAAATAGATTTTGAATTTTGATAAACTCTTTTTTCTGAAGTAGTTATATATTGTAAATATTTAAGTCGCAGTATATTATAAGCTCTTACATTGAGGATCAAGCTTCGTCAGAGGGCAATTTATAAAAATATAAATTTACTCGCACAAAAAGAGTTTTAGCAATAATTCGAGAATTACTGAAATAATTGTCCAGTGTCGGATTCGAATTCACACCACTCAGCGTGGCAGCAGCAATGATGCAATGATGCGACCATTTAAATCACCATGTTATCCGATGCAGCTGTCTCAAATAGCTAAATATTGTTAAAGTTCTAAATGGTAAGAGATACCGTATTTCTAATGAGCAGATGAGTCAATATTAAAAAGATGTTTTTATTTAAAGAATACAAAAGCTGTATTTCTCCAGTGAGCGTGTAGCAGTATAGACGATTTAATGTTATATAGTTAATAGAATTACATTAGGTCAAACGAAAGCCATTAGAGTTGCTTAAAACTAAGGTAACAATTGAAATAAGTTATCGCTCACCTCAACCGCACCGCGCCGGTGGGATTCAATTACCAGCCTCCGTAGCACGTGCTGCTACGCCGTAGCCGAGCCTTAGCTACGTGGTTAGAGCTACGATTCAACTGCTACGCAATTTGAGGGTTTGTTGCTACGTATTTCATTTCAACATATTTATAAGATAATTGTGTTTAGATTCATCCCATTTTCCACTACATTATTTCCAACTAGTTTGAATAAATAATTAAATTTATTATTTTCATTAACTTCTCAGAACATTATAGAAGTTACTGTCAGACAGGTGACTTTTTTATAGTAGTGATGCTACTATACCCTATCATAAGTGTAATATAAACCAGCAAACAACGGCGACTAAGCTACTAAGCTGCTAGATAGTATGATCTCGAAATTAGACAAAATATAAGAGAGGGTTTACCAGAATGTGTGTGATAGTTGTAACTGTGTAGGGTATAGATATCAGTAGTCCTGTGAAGCTTTTGAGACCTTGCTGGGTCAATAGCGTAGTCAGTTCGAGAAAAAACAAGGTACAGATATCTACCATGTACTGTCATTAACTTGGCCTTCCATAACCAAAAAAATATTACGATATATTATACGATATATCTTCAATCAAATTATTACGACATTTTCATTTGATACAAAGTTATTAAAATTTTAAAGAAATTATGATTTTTATAACCGCTAGGCGTTAACCTGTATATATTTTCTTCACATAGAGAAATATGGTGATGTGGTGCACGTAAGCAGGATAACGCAAACAAAGTTGCCGATATTATGATATGGTGTGATAATTGCGATCTTAACTTGAATATAAAAGAGACCCCATCAACGATCGCCTTAAACTTAAATGGATATTAATAAATTTTTCCATTTACTGGGAATTTATGATAACCTATCAATGAATACAGTTTCAAAACTAGCTCAATTGAGAAACAAAGCAAACAATACTAACTGTTAAAACAGGACCTTATAATTTGAACGTGAACATATTCATCGAGTTGTTTGGTAAATGACAACAAAGTGAAAGGTTGACCTCAATCGAAAGTAAACTGAAACTGACCAAATCAATTCATCGGAATCGAATGTTGAATAAATATCGGTGGGAGCATTTGCGAGTTCCCACGATTAAAATTCGGGTGTATCCTTTGGGGGCCGAGGTGAGGTGAGGTGAGGGGCTGGGGAGGTACTTACAAGAGGTGTGCTGTAAATCAGGCGCCGGTGCAGGTCCTCGCTTTAGTTAATTCAATCATGATAACTGCGGTCCCGGGTAAGGCAAGAAATAAATTGACCAATGACCGCCCGCGCCGCGTTCTACCGAACTAACGTTCATCTTTAGGGTTGCCTCCACTTTCGTTTTTATTAAATGTTTTTTGTATTTTTATATTAATGTTTAATGTGATTAGGCGAATATTTCTACGCTAACTAATACTGTGTGATTTATTTAATCGTGTGGTAAAATAGAGTATTCATTTATTGTTATCGCCGATTTACTGATGTTTGTCGCTACAACGTTCAATTTATATGTAACAGTGCAGCGGCCAAAAATTCGTTACTCTATAATTCTACCAGGGGAGTACGTGCAGGGGAATGAGAGATATAATTTCTTGCGGACGAGAGTAATACCAGCTTTCTAGTTTAGTAATTATTTCGTCAAAGTAAATGTTCTGGTTACAAAGAAAAAAACGTTAGTTAAGCAAATAGGGATGAATAATCAGAATCAGTTTCGTGTATAAGTTATAGAAGCGAAAGAAGAAATATCTATTTTCACAATAAAAGAGCACACGTTACTTTTATTCCAAATGCAGGTAAAGTCAATGAAATAGATTAGATAGAAAACGGTATGTTAAGGGTATATACCAGACTGGCTCAGGACCACACCCGTTACTGTGAGTCTCTTTTAGCATATTATGTTTTGATGACGCTGCTTGCAGGCCGGCATTAAAACGACGAGAAATGACCACAAACTGACATGATATTACGAATTTAAATAAATTATTGACCATCCATCCATAAATTTTGACTTCATATTACAACCCTTATATTTAGCAACATATTTTCAACTAGAGGGTTACTGCTGTTCATCATGGCATTGAAAATGTTTTACCACCATAGTGTTATAGCCTCATAGAATAATTAGGGTGCGAAGTCGCATTCTACTTATAGTCCAGCATGGGTCAAGATTTAGCATATTTTAGAATAAAATCGATGTAGTATCAACCCTAAGGGGAAAGAAAGGGCTTGTGGTACCTGCGAGGGCTATTCGGAGCCGACCTTGCACCGGCAGATAACAATTGAGAGTCGCTCGCCGCCGCAAATTCAATATCCAGAGGTGTCGTCGCTTCATTCCCCCCGCGCTACCCTCCAACCCTCTCGACCTCCCCGCGACCCACGTTTAGTGTCGTTTACCCCCGATACAAGCACTCAACTAAACGTGAAGTCTGAACGGAATTAGATTTTCGTCTGTCCAATGTCCACTATGCGTTTAATGTGTTGGTAATTCATTTACTTGATACCTTTGCTGCTTAGTTTGCTACTATTGTTGAATTAACAGATATATGTAGGTAGAATTGCAAAGCGTCTAGGTTAGGTATCGCAGTTTTTTTCTTGAACTGATTACGCTACTGACCTAGCAAGATCTCTTAACAGCTTCACCGGACTACAAGTATCGCAGTCGCGTTGAGCAATCAGATATTAACTCAATACGTGTGTAGGCATTGGTGAGAGCGGACGGTAACAGAGACTATTTTTATTAACATTGTTAAACCGTATGGCATGTCTGTACCTATCTAATTAATTTGTAGTATATTATGAGATTCATAATAGTTTTTAGACTTAAAAAACAGTCGAGGCAGTAATGAAGACAGCCGACAGAAGTGAAAACTTAAAACAATGAAAAAGTGTGTTCTCTTTTAAAATTTTCATGTTAATTATAGTTTGAATGACAATATTTAAGGTTCAGAATGTGTTTATTGGAATTATCAACATTAGTGTGGTTCTCATATCTATTGGCAGTCGGAGCAATAGTTATATACATTTTTATATATTCTTATAATTAATCAAACGTGTGATGAGCTGCATATATCAGTATAACATGTACACAGGCCACTATACTACGCGTCGCTACACTGACGCAAGCTACGTAA
Organism: Antheraea mylitta; assembly: GCA_014332785.1. Taxonomy (NCBI): domain Eukaryota; kingdom Metazoa; phylum Arthropoda; class Insecta; order Lepidoptera; family Saturniidae; genus Antheraea; species Antheraea mylitta. The sequence goes on along the minus strand of JACEII010000028.1, from coordinate 5,727,738 downwards.
GCGCAGTATGGCCGGTCATGCTTACGTAGCATGTCATGATGTGAAATTATAAATTTATCTCCTGCCAAAAATACCACTCAACGCGTCTAAAAAAGTTTTTAATTTAACTAAAAAAATCTAAAAAAGTTTTTACTTAAATCGATAAAAGGTGACCAGCAAGTAGGGATGTTAAAAAATAATCGATTTTTAATTAAATCGATTTTTATGGTATTATAATCGATTTTTTATTGTCGATGTTTATTTTCATATTAATCGATTTTTTGAAAATCGATTATATAAATTACGCATTTTAATCGATTTCTATAAACATCTATGCGACGGATGAAAAAAACTCAAAATAAGTTCATTATTATTTACAATTAAAGAGTGAACATAGTGAGATAATATGTTTGAAAAATTTTAAATGTTTTCTAGCCGCAAAACACCTAGGCTGGCGAAAGTATTTTATAACGAAAAAGAATAATACCACAGTAATATGCATGTCCTGTTCGATAGAATGTTGTAGCGAAACTACAAATTAAAAAAGAACATAGAATGAAAACATCCCACTGCCTTACAAGTAACATGAGTTACTATATCTTATAATGATTGTTGTGGTTCTTATGACAGCCAAATACCGCTCTCTGTAAAATTAAAACTTTCAATAAAACTAAAAAGGTCTGTCATGCGAGTACAACATGTTTACTAAAAATGTCTTATGGTAAACTCGACATCGATAAGTTTACAAAACTATAAATTATTATTGAAATTATTCAATAAACAAATTCTTCAATTTTAATTTTCTCAGTCACACTATAATTAATATGAAAATTTAAAAGAGAACTTCATTGTTTTGAATTTTACAGTTAGAATTAATAATGTTGTCATTTTGTTAGGATGTTTATCATTTCATTTTTATTACGATATAATGTTTAATAGTACTGAAAATTTCTATGGTATTTAGTTTCTATATTCTTTACCTTGAAAGTTTAAAGGAATATTCACTTTTATTTTGTTTTGAACTGGTTATTTTTGATACGTATAATTTTATGTGATTCTTAATCTGATAAATTGTTATTTTAAATCTTTAGGTTTATTATAGGAATATGGAAAGCATGTCTATTTTTAAATATTATAAAAATCGATTTTTGAAAAAATCGATTATTTATTTTCAATAAAATCGATTTTTAACAAATCGATTATTATTTAAAAAAAGAAAAATCGATTCCTAATTAATCGATTTTTTTCATTAAACTCACATCCCTACCAGCAAGGTGTTCTCGTGTCACGTATCGTGCTTTATCAAAAGATGTGGAACAGTTCATACTCGTACGTAGGCCGTAGGGTGTTCCGATAGTCCGGTCATAGCATATTAAATGACGATTAACCGGCCGGCCGGCGCTGATTTATGTGAACTATTAAAATCTACGAAGGCGCAGAATTAATTGCACCACACGAGTCCTGGCTGCTTTATTAATTGGGTCCGAGTCGGCTGTTGTTTATGGACGTTTCCCTTTCCTTGGGCGGCCCTTATCGTGACCCGGTCCAGTCCAATTTGTCCACTTACGTTTCTGTTCAGTTTCAATGGCCATTAAGGGCCCTACCTCTCTGAATACGTTAGGTAACATTGTAAGTAAAGTCGTTCTAACAATGGTACGCTGTGATGTATGCACGGATGCTGTGCGAGTAACAAAGAGGACATACTGCGTCTTATCTGCATGATGTGCTTGAGATGATACACTCGGATTACAGACTCTTCAGAGAAACGGCTGAGTATTCAGATTTTGTATAAAATAAATACGATGTTGTCCTATTTCTTTAAACTATTTTGTGAAAAAGATATGGATGTATTGTGTGAAAAATTATATGTGTATACGAGGAGTAGAGGTTGAGATGACATTTAACAGATGAAAGTGGAAAAGGAAAACATATTGTGCCGACACTGTTTAGGTGGGATAAGGGTAAGAAGATGATGATATGTTACTGGTTTTACACCAGACTAGTCAGTCCCAGTGACTTTGTTCTGGTAACATTGAAATTTTAGTTAAATTTGATTGTTCCTGGAATGTTTTTTATCTATCAGTACAACTCTCGTCAATATCGGTACTGTCGTTTCAAAAATTAGGCCGGATAGAAGAACAGACACCTTAATTTTATTTCCATGCATAGATTCTCCCACGTATTCTCCTTGACAGATATTTACTTATCAGTGTCCAAATTTAAGATAAGGCATTGATAGAGAATATAAAAAATGAAATATTTATATAAAAAATGACAAACAACTTTAAAGAAACAAACAACACAATTTATAGAAATTTTGCAGTTTTACTTCACCCTCGACAAACACAAATTTCAATTTGTCCGGTATCTGATCTCGCACACGGCAGCGACTCTCTCAACATTTAGATTTAATCATATTCAAATCACAACACGGCCCCGAGAGGAGCCAAGCGGACCGACCAGTAATTTATAACTTGGACAAACGAAAATTATGTGCGTAGGTGCCCGTCAAAACTCTACTGGAACTTTGCGCATTTACATTTAAATGTTTCACAAAGGGACGGACTGAGAATATGTCATGGACTGTGACCCCCACTGAATGGTAATTTGTTAACATGGAAAACATTAGAAAAACCAGATTTCACTAATTTAAATTTGAATTATTTTTTTGTGAAAAGAAAATACTAAATTGTTATGATATAGGTTTCTGATTATAAAATATTTCAATAATTCTATTTAACTTTACGTATTACGTAATTGAGATTTATAATTAAATAATAAACATTTTAAACTGTTAAATTAATCTTCCTAGATTAATTTCGCGGTTATAATAGAATGTCCTAACCGCAACTATTAGGGAAACAGTTTCTGTTCGAAATCATTATAATTTCCGAACATAGGTTATCTGAAGATTGATTTATTTGCTCATCACCCGTGCATTCTCTATCTCGATTTCTTCCTTTTTTCCTCACGGGGTGTCGGTGATTAAGTCCCCTCGGTGTTCTTCTTGCACGATTTAATCGGATGGGCAAGAATTACCTCTACATTACTTCTACCCGACGCGGCAGGTCCCCGACTCGTGGTATTTCAATTTTACCCTAAACTGCAACACAACACTGATGCCCTAAGTATTACAGTTGCCCATAGGCGACGGTAACCATTTATTATCAGGTGGGCCGTCTACCTGTTTGTTGCCTTTTAGCGTTAAAAAACTAACTAAGCACATCAATACGATAGAAATGATGGAATTTAAGACTCATCTGTGTGTACCCATACCATCGAAATTACAAATGAAACAATTTTTGATATAACACATAATTCTGTTATATCGAATGTTAATCTGCATATTACCTAGATAATGTCTGCACTTTAGCGGTAACATATGAACTGAATTTGACCCCCCAAATTAAAAACGAGAGAACACAAATAATACATCTCTGAGAGAACACGTTAAAATATTACCTAGGCTCTTACGAGCGAACAAATTACGAACAACAATTAGCGCGGGCGACACGAGAAGTTACCGCGACTCGGTGCCGCACCGGTGTTGCTGTCTGTGTCTGCCCTCAACCAAAAACACGACTACACGTGTTTTGATTTGTAATTTTTCAATTACTTGTTTTTACATGTATTTAGACCTGTTTTTTGAATAGATATCAATAATATTTAATTTATTCTAGTAATGTACAAATAATATATAATTTTTAGATGAAAACATATTTTAACTTTTTTTTTTTTTCGAAATGTCTACGCTATTGACCCAGTAAGGTCTTAACAGCTTCACCGGACTACTAAGGCGAGCGCTTGAGGCATTCAGCCGATTTTATTTTGGCAACCAGCTCAAGGGTGCACGGCACACCTCGGCTTGGTTGTTGCCTGTTGCATGCAAAATCGCGACCTATCTTAGCTGACCTAGCTAACTATTCATATATGTATGAGTTGTTGAAACGTATATGTGTACCAAGCATACACGCCTCAACAACTCCTCCATATATTTATAATCGGAAAATTGAGAGTTTTTCAGTTCGATAAGGGAAAAAGTAAACCCTTCCACTTTCATGTGTAAGCGTGTAGGCGTGCACGTGTGTGGGGGTGATCGTGTAGTGTTGTAGCAGTGATGTATATTTGTGTGTCACCGTATCGCGCAAGGCATATTTTAACGTTGAAAGTTGAAAGTTCGTGTATTGTGTTACCCATTCAATAAAAATAATTTTTAATTTTAGTTGTAATTAAAAATCATTGCTTGGTGGTATTTCAGTGTTATCTTCAAAACAATGGAACTGATTTTCATGATACTTTTATTGGTATATCGAGGACTATTACTCTTCAATTTTCTTGTATTGCGGCCCTTTTCAATCGATTGATTTATAAAGTTGTATATTTAAGTTAATTCTCGTGTATGGATTAAGCAAACTGAACGCGACTTGTTAATAGAAGTTGGATGTGAAATAATTTATTCGTTCAAGTAAGTGATCTTATTGTCGGTTTCCTGCAAGTATATGTACATAATGTTGGATAATTAAATTTAGTTATATTTTTATACTATTTCAGGCGAATAGCTGATTTAGGGGGCGATGCACATTTGTCAGTAACTTATTCAATTAAATTTACTTATACGTATCTGTCTTCCTCCAGTTAGCTACTTCATGTAAACATGTATTATCTTGTATATATCTTAATATATATATTTTTTGTGTGCGTGTGTATGTGACTGAACTCCTCCTAAACGGCTGGACCGATTTTGAAGAAATTTCGTGTGCGTGTGACAGTGGATTCGAGAAGGGTTTAGATTCACATTTGGACCCGGTAGGTGGCGCTGCGGTTGAATTTTAGGGATTTTTTAATTATTAAAGCAGGACAACGTCCGCAGGGACCGCTAGTATAGTAATAAATTTATAAAATTATCAAATATCTGAAAATACTTATGAATTTATTCCTCAAAAATTTGTAACTCTCACGGGTAAAAATGGTAGGTTAGGGTACGGGTATCTGCGCTCAATTGGACCGTTATCCTACCATCTATAGAATAAAAACCCGTCACAACAACTCTCATAGAGGCTTATAGTCTGGTATAGTATCGATAGCAGCCGATGAATTATAGATATTATTACGCACATAGGTAGGTTAAATGCCGTTTGCATCAAAAGACATTTATTTTGTACTAGTATAGATAAAAATCAAATAGACTCACTATCATACAATTACACTTCAATCTCACTTATACCTTACTAGCCTCAGTTCGTGACTTCTTTCGCATGGAATAGATACTTTAGGCTAACGTTAACACGCAGCTGAACCTCTCAAGAGGAATAAAAACCCCAATTTTTAAACATTCTTAATTGGTGGTCTGCTCCTATTGGTCGTAGCGTGATGATATATCCTTGACATCTTGATATATATATATATATATCAAATCAGATCAGTAGTTCCTGAGATTATCCCCTGCAACGTCACAAACTCACAAACTTTACCTCTTTATAATATTATTATAGATAATGCTGTAGCTGCAGTACGCTTGAATTTTTTTTTCTCTTCGTGTCTGCTTCCATCCACTAACCAATCGAACGTTTGATCAGCTGCAAAATATTAATATAATAACGCAAATCGCGCATGCGCAATACGACCGCCCATGCTTATGTAACATTTCATGACGCGAAATGATAAATTTATCTATTGTCAAAAATGCCGCACAACGCGTCCTAAAAAGTTTTTACTTTAAAAAATAATGGTTTGATAATGCTTAGTAACTTATGTTGAGAATGTGAACCAGTATTTTGTGAATACCTTACGGGTCACACATACCATGTATAAACAAAAACTAAACACGAATCTCGATGGTTTCAAGAATTCAGCCTAAACTAAAAAGGTTGTAATCAACTACCTCTATAAAACAGAGCTGGCCTATTTAGATCATCTGCGTTGGCCGCATCCCTTGGCGTTACCAGTCGAACAGCGTTCAACTTGCTGCTATTATACACCAAAATACGCCTTATCTTGAAGTATTAACGTATGTAGAGTCATCCAAATAAATTGGTAAAAGTAACAAAGTTAGGTAAGAACAAACACGCGATAAGTTTTATTCGCGGATCCGAGGTGAGACGACGTACTAGGGATATCGGAATCTTACCGCCAGATATGACGGGTTTTTTTTATCTTCACGTATATTATCTTAGGGAAGGGTAGGCGAGATTGATGCAGGTTTTGAGATAAATAGTTGGTAATTTTGAAAGTCATGGTAGGCTATGGTTCGACAAGTGGAATATCGATATGATGGCGGTTCGAACTCCGACATGTATTAACGATTCTTTTGGAATTAATGTACATTTACTAATTTCAATTGGTAATACTGACGGGTGACGGTGAAGGAAAAATTCGCGAGGATACCTGAGCCTGAGGAATGTTCCTCTAGTAGCACTGTATGTGGAAAAACATAAAACTGTGGATATTTAAGAGTTTGAAATCGCCAAGACACCCTTGGCTAGCATGGTGATTATCTCCAAACCTTTCTTTGGGACGAGTGCATAACCTTGCAAGGGGTCACTTACAGGTTGATAATGAATCTTATAGATATCTAGAATTAACCTCGAATAGAACTAGTTTAAGGAGTTTAAAATAATTTATAGGTTTTAGCGTTTGATCATAATCTCTGATGTTAAATGACGATGTGGTCTGAGATGGTAAATATGCTAAACCTAGAGGGAGCTGGCTCTCAGGTGCGGCTGCAGAAACTGCAGTTTCAAGTGCACATGTTTTGTGACAGATTTTCAAATTGAGGGTGAGTGGCGAATCAGAGGTAGGAAATACCCCTAGAAATAGCCTTGTCACTATGGTTTCATCAAGATGTTTTCCTTCTTCGAAAGCTTTGACTCAGTTGTTAGGATTCGAATATACGTCAATCGACGCGGTACCCGAACACGCTACCTACTTTGAGCTAACAATTTCAACACTATAAAACCTTTCGCAAGATCTTCCACTAAAAATAAAAATATAATGTAATCATAATCTCACTAGATGTCACTAATAACAGTTTTAAGTTCTTGATATTCAACGTTGTAGGTAACAAACTAACTTACATTAGATTTTAATGCTTATAGAAGTACTATTAACGAGTGACCTTAATTTTGTTCACGTGAGAATTGTTTCTCATTTCATTCTTATCTGAAATAATTGTGGGTTGCATTTTTTTTTATTAAATTTGCCATTACTGCTCAGTTTGAGTAAAAATAGACATTTCAACTATATTTATGTGTATATATGAATGAATACAGTGTAGCTATTGCATCATTCAGCAAAGGTCTGAAGGGCACTGCTGTACAACGAGCATACCTATACACACAGTTCAAAGGTGGAACAATGCCGTGATAAACACAGATATCAATGTATGGGCAAGTATAAATAATTTTAAATTGCATAAAATTAAACACACTGAAATTTGAATCTCTCATAATGACCCAACTGTGGCAGCGTGATCACGTAGTTATATTCACAATATCGCTAATTTTAAATATATTGGAAATTACACGCGTCGAGAAAGTGTTTCCCAGCTTACAAACTATAAAAATAATATTCGCTAGTAGAAGAAAATAAAGTTACGGAAAAACCACGTGTTTAATTATTACATGGAATCTATACTCGTTCTAGGTAAATTATCTTTTTTTAATGTTTTATGTGGTTTAACCAACGGTGTTGTTGATTCGAGGAAAACATTGTACCATGTTAACATATTGCTATATTGGGTATATTTTAATGTTCATTTAGATAGCTATCACCTTCACGTGGAAATTATATCATTATGCGTAGTACCTATATTTGAGCTGATCAATTAAAATCTAGTAGGTGCTAGTTCAAGCGATGGTGTGTTATGGTCGCTTTAAATTATTCGAAAGCATCATCACATGATTTTTTTTCTATTATAGACACAGCACAGGACTGCATTACATCTAATGGCAAGTACTATATAATTTAAAAACAGTGTTATCCAAAATCACTGTAAAGCCAACCTGCAAGCCTATTGACATCTGGACATCCTTTGGCTGATCTAAATAGGCAATAAATTAAAACCGAGCCACTGTCATTTTATGAATGTTCATTTCGTATCTAGTATCTAGTCCGTTGAAGACATCTTATAGTTTATAAAATCTTTACAGTTTGAAGCAGCACAATTTCTGTTAATTTACTTGTTATATGGTGGTTGCGAGACAGTTGAACATGACTGCCGTAGTCAGTCACTCAGTAATCAGTAATAGCAGGTAAAAGCCTATAAACAGATACATAAATTGTATTTCAACAATGATTTATCAATTTAAATACCTCTATATGTATGTACATACATCAGATTTGTACTGCGGCTGGGGTCCAACAGTGGGGAGAATGTGTCGCGGGTTCGAAAGGTCTCATAAACATGTTTATAATAAATCGCGGCGGATCGACACAAAAGTGCAAATTAATAACAATATTATCAATAAACATGACTGATAACTCTATTGACGTTAGCGCCGCTTTCGGTCTTTTTTATACAGAATTGAGTGTTTTTGTACAGTCAACTTTAGTTCAACTGTTTTCCCGCTAGAAGCGCAAATAGTAAATATATCGAAGAAAATAATTTAGTTGTGTTTTAAAGAAATGACTATCTGATTATTACAAGTGGTATTTACATTATTACTTCATTGAACTAGGATATAGTTAGAGTACCTAATAAGATCTCTGATGTGATCAAAGAATTGAATGATGTAAAAAAAGAAAACAATTTTAGAAGAGCAATAAAAGACAGGAACGATCGTACAATGAAGAATATAATCTCAGTGAAAAATATGTAATGTACATGTAATTAATATAAAGGACGTATAGTACTAAATAATTAAATATAATAATAACAATAGTTGCTTACATTTTAAACGATTTTTGACAAGACTAATAAAATGAACGACAGCAGAAAAAAAGTACGGGTCAAGAGTCTACAGAGGAAAAGATGTGATCACATTTAACAACGAATTTAGAAAGTTTTTTTTACGAGATTTTAAACTGTAGGTAGGCAGAGCGAGTACTCAAAATCCGATTTTTAGATATGATATCATTGATTCAAAATATTATTTTATTAGACTTTTACCTGATTGGAGTCTCAGTGCATGAACATGGTGAGATCTACTATCACTAAGTTGTTCATGCTTGATATTAGTAAACCAAGGGCTGGTTTAAAACCAGCTTCGAGGACGTTACCATTGTGAAATATTTGCAAATCCTGCCGCAGAATTAATACATTATTGAACTTCTTAGGTTTGCCTGAAAAGAACACAATGAAAATATGTTTGCAACTTAAGGTTTTATTGTTTTCCAATTTTCATTAATTTAGTATTACAGAAACACGTCTTTGAACGTTAAATTAACGAAATCTTTATTATAACGCATGAAGGTCCCCAATAGGATAATATATCTAAAATATTTATTTTGTGGGCATTATTGGGTTATCATTTTTGTGATATATGAGTAAATCTGTCGCATGTGTTAATTATTTTTTCATTTAATTGCGGAATATATAAATCCTATAACCCATCCGAACAAGAGAAAACCTTGAGGATATAACGACGTAAATGACAATCGACAATATGTGTTCTCACTGACCCATGTACTTGAATGTCTCATAAACAGTTTATGTTAAGGATAGTATACGCACTAATCAGGAATACAGCAACTACGGTTTTTTTTAAACTCCACGTAACGTACGCAGTACAGTCTAAGAGTAGTAGTGACAGTAATGTTCATACGGATTATTTAGTTGCATGCAAAATCGCGACCTATCTTAGCCAACCTAGCTAACTATTCATATATGTATGAGTTGTTGAAACGTATATGTGTACCAAGCATACACGCCTCAACAACTCCTCCATATATTTATTATCGGAAAATTAAGAGTTTTTCAGTTCGATGAAGAAAAAAAGTAAACACTTTCATGTGTAAGCGTGTAGGCGTGCACGTGTGTGGGGGTGATCGTGTAGTGTTGTAGCAGTGATGTATATTTGTGTGCCACCGTATCGCGCAAGCAACGCACTCAAGGGCTCCCTACCGAGGGATCGAACCTAGGCTTGAGCCACAGCAGTGGAAGGCCTAATCGGGTGCAACATCAACGATGTTTACGGAGCTTACACTACAAATCAACGCACCACCTGTTATTTGTTTGCTCTCTTCCATTCTGGAAATTTCGACCTGAAAAATGAACCTCGCGGTCGTTGAAGACTTTAGTCGACAATGACGAATTAAAGGCGATTGTGGAAGCTGATGATACACAATCTACGGCTGAATTAGCAGCAGCTTTCGACGTTAGCGTCAAAACAATATTGGTCTATTTGTTTGGTCAAATTGGCAAGGTAAAAAAGCTTGACAAATGGGGGCCCCACGAACTCAATGATCGCCAGCGCGAATTACGCGTCGAGACATGCCTTGCACTGCTCAACAGACACACAAAAGAAAGAATTTTAAATCACATTGTTACCTGCGATGAAAAATGGATTCTCTTTGATAACCGCAAGCACCTAAACAATGCCCTAAACGAAAACTTACCCCTAGTAATGTGATGGTCACTGTTTGGTGGTCTAGCGCCCGTGTGATTCATCACAGCTGCTTACCAAACGGGATGAGCATTACTGCAGATGTGTACTGTGAAGAACTGAACACAATTATGGAGAAGCTGGCACATTTCCAACCAGCATTGTTCAATCGCTCGTCTCCGCTGCTCTTGATCGACAACGCGCGACCTCATACTGCACAGCAGACGATATCCAAGTTGCAAGCACTGGGGTTGGAAGTTTTTCGTCATTCACCCTACTCACCAGACCTTGCGCCTACAGACTACTACTTTTTCCAGAGTTTGGATAACTCCTTGGCGGGAAAAAAATTCAATACCCGAGAGGCAGTATAAAATGCATTTGAAGAATTTTTTGCCTCCCGTCCAGCTGGATTCTTAAGAAGGGCATCAATATACTGCCACTGCGTTGGCAAGGATGTATTGATTGCATAGGTGATTACTTCGATTAATACAAAAAAAAATACATTAAAAAAATTGTTTAAATTTTTTCATACAAAACTGCAATTTCATAAGTAATGATCTAATATTTATTACAGTAACGTGTAAAAGATAAAAATAAAAATAA
>JACEII010000028.1:5684829-5706615 GCA_014332785.1 Antheraea mylitta | reverse complement strand
ATATTCATTATGTACTCAATATGATGGGTTTTAAGAAAGGGGTGGTTGGTACTTACTTACTGATTGATGATGCCTTTTATTTTGTAATTATAATTTTCTCATTATTACATAAAGTAAAACATTTTATCAGTTTTTAATAATTACTGATAAATTGTATAATTATTATTTACACCTTATGTAGTGTAATGATATACCCGTATCTCTTACATAATATTCTAAAAAGTCTTCCATCCGACCCTGAAGTCCTTATAATAATAGGTTCAACTATTTCGACGGTTAGTTTGGATCAACAACGGATATTTTAATTTTATTTATAGATCAACTTGGTGATATTTATCAAAACTATTTTTATCTCAATATAAAATACTGAAAATTCTTAGGTAAATAACTTATTTTTATTAACGTAAGATTTAGCAAAGTCTTTTGTGCCACAGTATTTCTTGTTAAGAATCAAGTTTTGTTGTGGTAGAGCCAGGTTGTATTCCTATGTGGATCTCACAATGAATGGGCCAGCTCGTCTGGGGTGGTACCACCCTCTCACAGAAAATTGGCTTGAAGTAGCAGTACTTGTACTGTTGCGTTTGGTCTGGTGATTCCGGTGTCCGGTGACTTTTCCTTAGCATATTTCCTCATATAATTGGTTGCCTCGCCTACGCGGGTACCGGGCGTGGAAAATCATATGCCTTCACTGTTGGATCTTCTGTTGACATCTCATCCGGACAGCTACCAGATAAACGTCAAGGCCTCTCTGGGCTCGTCGGATCACTGCCTGATCCGGACATCTGTGCCTCTTACGCGTCCATTTCGTCCACGACCTGTGGACAGACGCCAAGTCTGACACTACAGATCAGCAGACTGGGATGGGTTGCGTTCTTCCTACGCTTCATATCCATGGAGGCAGGTTTGCTTTTTGCTAGATGATCGAGATGCCATCGCAAATAGTGTAACCAACATAATACTCCAAGGAATGAGCTTGTTTATTCCGAGCTTCATGATACCTATTGGAGGCAAATCTTAACCTTATACCTCACGTGTAGAATGTTCTACTGTCGAAAACAGAAATGCTACCGGGCCTGGGTGAATGCAGTGCCATCACAGGATGTAAATATCAGCGCATTAAAAAAGAAGTACAACTTTGCCTCCAGATCTTACAAAAGTGCAATCGCTTTGGCGAAGTCCACCTTTGTTGGTAGAATTGGTGAGAAACTAATTCGGCTCCCATCGGGAACCAGGACGTTTTGGTCTCTCGCCTAAGCGGGCTTTGGAAATTTTTGTCGACCATCCTTTCCATCATTGCGGAGAGAAGACGAGTCGTTGGCCCATGACGCTAAAGACAAGGCCGATCTTCTTAGTTGCCTTTTTGGGTCCAACTCGACTCTCGATTGAAAAGGAAATCCACCACCTACATTACCGCGTTGCGAAAGCTCGATGCCTAATGTTCGGTTTCTGCAAAGAGCTGTACGCAATGCACTCTTCTCTTTGGATATCTCGAAGTAGAGTGGGCCAGACCGAATTCCCGTAATTGTGCTAAGGATATGTGCTCCGGAACTGGCTCCAGTTCTTTCACAACTTTTTCGGCGCTCATACACCGGAGGTGTTGTCCCTAATATCTGGAAGACCGCTTTGGTGCACCCGATCCATAAAAAAGGCGACCGCTCTGATCCATCCAACTATCGGCCGATTACTGTTACCTCCCTGCTCTGTAAGATAATGGAATCCTGCATCAACCGCCAGCTTCTGAAGTATCTAGAAGATAACCACTTTATTAATGATCGCCAATACGGTTTCCGCCAAGGCCGCTCAGCTGGTGATCTTCTAGCCTTTCTGACTCACAAATGGGTGGAAGCAGTTGAAAATAAGGTTGAGGCCCTGGCCGTTAGTTTGGATATTGCTGAGGCCTTCGATCAAGTCTGGCACGAAACGCTCCTCACGAAGCTGACTTCGTATGGACTCCCCGAGAAACTACGCAATTGGATGTCCAGTTTTCTCACGGATCGGAGCATAAAAGCCGTCGTTGACGGAGCATGCTCGCATCTCAGATCTGTGAGTGCTGGTGTCCCGCAAGGCTGTGTACTATCGCCCACCTTATTTCTTTTGCATATCAATGATTTGTTGCAAATCAGCAACATTCATTGCTACGCAGACTGTGGATTCCTTTTACACCAGTCGTGCAGGTGTTTCTCGAGAATGCGTTTATGAGAGCCGTAATAGACTTGTGTCTGAGATTGAGATGTCTCTCGAGCTTATCTCAGATTGGGGTAGACAAAACCTGGTCGAGTTCAACCCCACTAAAACGCAAGTCTGTATCTTTACTGCAAAAAAGACCCTCTTTGACGCAGTTCCTATTTTCCAGGGAGTTTCCTTAGTCGCCAAGCCCAACATCAGTATCCTGGGTGTCGACATGTCAAGCGACGTTCACTTTGGTGGTCATTTGGAAGGCAGAGCAAAACTAGCCTCAAACCAATTAGGTGTTCTTAACAGAGCAGGACACTATTTCACACCTGGTCATCGCCTTCAGCTTTATAAGGCGCAAGTCCGTCCACACATGGAATATTGTTCCCACCTCTGGGCCGGAGCACCTAAATGTCACCTACTTCATCTTGACCGAATCCAACGTCGAGCGGCTCGAATCATCGGCAACCAGATGCGTTCCTCAAGGCTAGACACCCTGGCGCTTCGTAAGGACGTAGCGTCGCTTTGCGTCTTTTTCAAGATCTACCACGGAGAATGCTCTGAAGAGCTGTTTGGACTGATACCTGCTGCTGAGTTCCGTTACAGAACGACTAGTCACGGACTGAAGTTCCATCAGTGTCATTTCGATGATTGGAAGTCGTGCACCGTGCGTGTCTCACGTTCGTTTTTTCCACGTACGACAGTTCTCTGAAATGAACTCCCAGCGGCAGCGTTTCCGGACGAATACAATCTGCCATTTTTCAAGAAACGAGCCTACTCCTTTCTCAAAGGCCGGCAACGCATTTGTGATTCTTCTCATTTCGCAGGTGTCCATGGACGGCGGTGATCACTTATCATCAGGTGACCCGCATGTTTGTTTGTCGCCAATAGTATAATAAAAAAATAAATAATAAAACATATGTGAGTGTCGTAAAAAATATCATAGTTGTTACATTATTTTAATTATTACCAGTTGATTATTATTATGCTTGAAAAATATACAAAATACATGTAATTTTAATAGTGGTATAAAGTAAAATAAAGTGAAAATATGTCGCTTACGTTTCAGTAATAAAACACTAACAAAGTTGAAAACGCCGAATAACTTTGTAAGTGAAAATAAAAGTCGCATTTAGAAATCGAAAGTAGTTGTAAGCGGGCAACACAATAAATCGCGGAGTTAACTGGCAACACTCGCTCGCAGTAAATCGAACAGTTTGGAAACAATTAAGAGAGTTTTCGTTAATTATACGAAATGAAATCGAGTTGCAGTCTATTATAGCGCGCTTTTCCATAAACACCTTAATTCCCATTAAACGACGGTCATTTGGACGGAAACAAATTAGTCTTCGAAGAAGTATGAGCCACAGTACCGGAGCGATAGTAATTCCACGTTGCATGTCATGTTTCAGCATGTACGTGTTCGGCTCGCCCGGGGTAGTACCCACAAAAAATCGACGTGAAGTAACAGTGCTTGCATTGTTGCGTTTAGTGTGGTCAGTGACAGCGCCGAAGGCCCATCTCCCCTTCTCTTCCCTTACTTCCTATCTCCCCATTCCCGTTAAACACAGGCTGGTAACGCACTTGCGACTCCCCTGGTGTTGCTAGTGTCTATAGACGGCGGTGATCGCTTAACATCAGGTGACCCGCTTATTCGTTTGCCTCCTATATGATATATATATATATATATATATTGAAATTTAATAAAAAATATTTTTTGAAAACCAACTTGAAACACTGTTGTAACATTAATTATATTCAGAGTACCTCGTCTGCCATTTGTATAAATGGCCGCGTTTCCGGAAGTTTGACAGATCGGATGAAATGTCGCGCGATTTTTACTAATTAAACCGGTAGCGGTCCAACCCTTGCATCGGCGTGGACTGGCGGCGGGCGGAGGGCGGAGGGCGTCGCTGATGTCGGAAACTGCGGATAATTTTTAAAGTGATGAAAAACGCTTCGAAGAGACCTTTATTTTATGGTAACGATCTATTAAGGTATGTAATTACAGGGTGTTTGGAAGAGGGAACTGTTAAATTATGAGTTTATGGAAATCTAGTCATAATGACTTCTGTTCTGGTACCTACCGATCATTCCAACGACTGCGTTTACTAACCACATGTCCGATGTGTCATTTGTATTTCTTAATTTACGATAGATAATCCATTTACTTCTATCATAAATAATTTAGAATTAAAGTTGTGCTATAAATTGGAACGGTTCGTTGTTGGTCACACGAAACTCATGATGCAAAAGAATTAACGTTATTAGCAGATTAACTTAATTCTATTAAATTGTTTATATATCTGTTTATTAATAGTTAATGTTATTTTGTAAAGCAACACGAAATGGATCATCTATTTTAAATCATAAATTCATGTGACAGCAAATTAAAGTGAAAATAGTAACATTTATGATGCAACTTCAAAGAAAAATAAAACTACTTTTTTATTACTGCAATGACATGAGCGTAGGTCAAGTTGTCAAAATGCACAAAAAAATCATTGAAACTCTTTACTAAAACGGCGAACATCTTATTGCAATATTGAGGTCATGATAATACAGCAGTAGTAATCTTTCATAAAGAGGTTTTATTGTCAGTAAATGAAGAACACATTGTTAATTATAATTATTTACAATATTATATAGTTATTTCAGTTTCTTTGCTTCATAGATTCGCTTTCGCCTTTGTCGAAACGATTCAGGGCAATTGTTGAAGGCTTCACGTAATTCGGGACACAATCAAACTGCCGCCACTCTCCACAAATTAGTTTTGATATTTAAATTAGTCCCGCCGTTGGCTATGACGGAACATTTATACTGTACGATTATTAAAGTAAAATCTTTATATAACAAAAGAAAGTAATTTAAAGTACTAAGCGTTACTAAGTAATCAATCTATTCCCACAGATATATTGGTTAGTAGTTTAGGGGTCAAAGTGGTCGCCATGGCCGAAACCGGTCGGACCAATCATCATCATCAATATCCACATTCTGGTTTATCATTGCTATTTCTTTAAAAAAATCATGATATAGGTACTTTTTAACTTTGATTATTCATTGTTAAGGTATGCTATGATCACTTTTAATCGTAGCTACATTTAATTTTTCTCGGTTAATTTATTTTTCGTTTGTACGTGAAAAGTCTGCTAATTAATTTGAGAGGATGAATACGTTAAATGTTGAGATTTTCAAAGGCAACTGCTGGAACACATCAAGTGCGCATTTTAAACTTAAATGTGGCTTTAACCTGAAGAGATTAGAAAAAACCGTGCCATTATATTGGTGTTACGTCACGATATTTTCTTACACTGAGAGGTTCCGCTCATCGAAGCTATTTGAACCTTTGTAAATTAACGTGAATCCAAGTGCGTTGCCGCTAAGTTATTATTACTGCTCATTAGTAAATAACAATATGGCTCTTAGTGAAAAATAAATCTGGCGACACATAATCAATAAAATATAAAAACGTATTTACCTTACGTTATAAAAAAAATGGATTTTTTTGAAATGTATTATAGATAAGTAATTACTGGTACTATGACTTTACATGAAAAGTTACTTAAATAAGCAAATAATAATAATAATGTAAATATTATAAAATGTATTATTCTAACTGGTATTTGAACAAATAAACAAACACACGAAATCCGTAACATCATAAAATTTGGAAATCTTATAGACAGTGAGTAGGTAACTGATATTACAATAAGCTGAGAATAGTCTGCTCAGAGAGTTACAAACCATCTGAGAAGTTTTTTTTTTCAGAGAAACGAGTACTTTACACTAAGATAATGTAGCTTGTAGGATTTAATCGAAGTGTCCGATTCCGATGCGACGTCACGATATTGATCGTGTCGTCAGGTGTAAATATCGACGTCGTCCGGCAGGTTGAGTTCAAAGATTGATTTCTCTTTCTCGTCCAACGCTAACTACAACTTCTTCTTGACTGTTCCTACCCCCCTGCGCCTCGTCTCTGGTCGTCGGCGTGTCTTCACCCCCGCGCCGGTCCGTTTGATCCCGTTACTTCTCAAGATAAGTCAGTTAATTGCCTTTACAGACAGGTTGCGCATTCTATTCCGGATTATTGATCTTACTCAAGTTTTTGTACGTCTTCCTATTACAGGGGGAATTGTTAAACGGTTTTTGTTTTTGATTGAGATTACTTGCGATTGGCTTAATAATGGATGAATAAGAGTTATTTTGATGAGTCTTTTTTAAATTTGCGCGAATGAGACTATTAAATTGAATCCATAATAAGAGTCATGACCGATCATAAGCAATAAATCCAAAGGAATACATTAGTTACCGTTTGGGAGATAACTTAGGTTTCTCTTTATCGTGGGAGGTTCGGCAACCAAGACTGGGCCGGACGCTGTGGGGACACGTTGATTGCTCGCATGATTGCGAGATCGCGTGATTGATCCGCCGCTAAAGTGACAATTAGTGCACCATGGGGCTCAGTCGCTAGGAGACCGAAACTATTCACTCTCTTCTTCGGGAGGGTAGGAGGGTCTATGTAGAATTTTCTATACATAAAAAAAAGTATACATTTGTTAATTCCGTAAAATGGGATATTAAAATTTGTTTGTAGATTTTTTCCCTGTGTGTGTACTGTGAGTATGCACCATTTGCGTAATAGCATGACAATTAGACCTTTTCATTAATTTCGGATTAGATGACAGATGTTTGAGTCAGAATTACGTCATAAGGTGGTTAGACCTTAATTGATTGAGATGATAGAGTTACGACGAGGCTGTGAACTAGGTTACGAGCTCTGGGGTTTCTGTGAATATATTACATACTCTCATATACTTTAAATATGACAGTAATGTTGTTTTCTTTTATAAATTTGCTAACAGCGTTACCAGTGAATTCAAGGATGAAATAACATTTTCCATTTTACCGTGTTTGAAAGTTATTTAAATTGTGGTTTTCGGTTTATATCTTGTAAGTGCAAACTTGAAGGCAGATGCTGGAGGTATGAACATTTGTCTAAGGATCCGAATAACTGGTGAACCGCCATTATAATACTTCTTTTTGTTACGGCTAGCTGAACCTTTCTACGCAGTTCTTAGATGTAGGAAGTTACCAGTGACGATCCTAGGACCTGGCGTTCCGTCTGTGCTAGTTTATCGATATACAAGTTACAAACTTCTTCATCTGCTATAACATTAAAAAAATGTTCTTGCGTTGTTCTTATGTTGTAGCCTTTTGTTTTGAGATTTGCGTTAACTATATAGACATTGTATTTAATATCATTTCTCAATATATTCAAAATAAAAATAGTAAAGAATAATAAAACACAAATACTCGACCGACCGCAAGGGAATCCACATCTGAAATCCCGTAAGTAAATGAATTCTTTGTAACTCGTCCCCATCTTAAGGCCCAGCGAATGTTAATGTTGTATAAACCCCTTTAAGATGGTGATTGTTTAAAATTTTATTCAATTTACAATTGAGATTATCCTAGGACGCTTCGACGCCTCGCCTCGTCTCACCGCGCAGTGTTGAGATGCTCTCGCGAATATTTTTTTTATAAAATTTAAACAACCTTCTTGAAATTTCTTAGTTATCTAGTTGAAAAAATAATAAGCTGCTGTTTTAGTTGGGAAAATATTACTTACTGTATTTATTTGAATAATTGAAAAAAAAAACATGTTTTTGCATTTTTCCGCCTAGCTACTAGCTACCTCCGTCAAGTTGAAAATCTGTCGCCGAGCACATGTAGGTGTATTTCAACAGCCGCACTTAAGAGCTAGTCCTCTCTAGGTTTAGAATTTTTACCATCTTAGACCGCATCGACATTTCACATTTTATGAGATTGTTACTATACGCTAAAACCTATAAAGTTAAAAAATAATAATACGAAAGACATTTTACTAACTCGCTTGATTATTGGGTATGGGTACATTAAGTGAGGAATGTATGGTGTTCGCAATCTACTTACACACGATAATGGTATCCTGCCACACTGCATAATATTAAGTTTACGTGACTGTTCCTTTTGTAAGAAGTATTGAATATAGTTTATATTGTAAATTAGAGTTTATTTAATTGGAAATGGAGTAAGTGCCGGCTCTGACGCGCTCTTAAGATTATCGCATTGTGTGTAAATTGAAAAAGTTTTCTCGTTTTCAACTAATTATATTGGGGATGACGAAAATCTTTTGCAAATATTTATCGAAGACGTTTGCGGACCTCCGATTGGAGAGCTCGTAGGTTCGCGCTATCACACTTTAAACTTGTTTAAAATTTAATTCAGGATTAATTGTTCGTCACGGTTTTGTTCATTTTGTTTCATCATTGGAATATGATTTTATAGCTTGTTATGTTAAGTTTTCGAATCCAATTCTTGTTGAAATATTCATTGAATTTAACTGTATATTTTATTTATCTATGAAAACTGCTATGATCTAATTATTACAATGTAAATGAGTATAGTTATAAAACCTATGATATATGTCGATATATTAACCGTAATTCATGTCTTTTTTTGCATTTGTTATTCATTTTAATTTTTACATTTATACGCTTATGAATGAACATTGTTCATTTGATAGTAGTTCCCTCACAATCAATGTTTTATCAATACAGATATGTTTTATCTGACTAAAGTCCATCTGGTTAGTATACATACAACTAAGAAACTAGTGTTAGTATATATATACATAATAGGAATGAATTATTTCTAAAACGTCACAGTGTGTAGGCGTATACAATGTTTATAACAAAACGCTCAAACGTCAAAACCACCACCGGTTCGGACAAACGGATCGTTTTCTCACCTGACTCTTTGAATATATCCGTTTTTTAGTAATTTTAGGGATATAAAATCCCCCCTTTGAAAATCAATATTATAGTATCACACATCAATATTATTTAAGCATATAAATGTATGTTTTCTTTATTTATCTTGTAACCGTGATGCGCTTCAACAATAAACTTTCTCCTTCTTTTTGGGATTTTCGTGAGGTATTTGTTATTAATTAATGCTACCATTTTTCTGTAAGTTATCGCAATGCGTTCTCAGAACCTGCGGTGTACAATTGTAGGCACGGTTTGTTATTATTTAATTTTCATTGAAGGGTGTCCGTGAGGTGAACCGCCAGATGGCTCTGCATCGCAATTAAGCATTCCTCGAGGTGGTAGAAGCCGTGCGCTTTAAAGAAGGGTTATTTTATGGTTTTATTTGGGAAAGGAATTTTACCAAGTGTATCTGTAAATGTACTTTGGGAGTGTTACCAAAAACGTTGCACGTTAAATTAATAAAAATATTTATTTATTTCTTACATAATTATATCTTGTGTTTACTCACATATGCAATGATACGTAAGGCTTCCTAGTTAGTTATAAGACAAACCGAATGCCTATACCTTAATACACTAATATAATTATGTTTAAAATATCGTTACAACGCGTCAATGTGTGAAAGTACTAGTTAGATTTTTTAAAACTGCAATTTCTTCACTGCAATCTGGAACAGATTTCACTTGAACAGATTCTAATCATGGAGATGATTCGTGAGATATCCGAGTAGAAGGTGTATTGAAATTATCACTGTCGAGATGACCCATGAAGAAATATTCTCTTTAAAGTTTTAAATAAGCATGATGTCTTTGATTTTGATATACTAGAACTTTCAACTTTAAATAGAGAAATAAAGATTCAACAGCATTTAGGCTTAATAGGTTCCCCGTTACGTATATGACAGATCGAAAGTATGAACTTTAAATCCTCTCCTGCACTAATATAATTATGTTTAATAGATTATTTGTTCCAAGACTACTTCAAAATACTAATTAGATTTAAAATACAGTGTTATTCGAAAGGTACTTTAAGCAATAACAAGGTAACGATGAATTAGTTGTTTGTGTAGTGAGCCATTATAGAAGGAGCCCCATTTGTGAATGCCTAACTCCGTGAAGTAGAATGCAGCACGAACTAGGCAGGCACGAAGGTGGCCTCTCATACAACAAATGTGTTCTTTACAGATTTTGTTAATCTAATCTAATTACATTGACAATAGCCTTCTATAAATATTACAAAAGTGAAAATTTGTAACGATGGATGGAGGTTCTGACATTTTCGCGTAAAAACTACGGAAGGGACTTTGATGAAGCTTTATACTAATACAATTTGTATCACAAAATAATCATTATACCAAAATCTGTATGTTGATTACATTATTTAAACCTAACCATCCGAACTGACTTCGCACGGTACACCTAATGCAGAAAATGAAAACAATTTTTTACCCCAAAGGATCATATAATGACATAATATGGCAAATGAATCTTAATCTTTCAATAATTTTCAACATCTCCCTACTTGTCTTTTGTCTAATAAAAGGCTACCGGGACGAAATCTGTACATAAAATATTTTAAAGAAAAAAACTTTGTTTTTAAAATTGTTATCAGTCTGTCTGTTGTTTGTGCGGCATTCGTGCAAAAATTACTGGTCGGATTTTGGCAAAACTTTGAATGTTAATGGTATATACACCGGTATAACATGTATGCAGATTTTACTTACAGGAAAACATAAAATGGGAAGGCTTATATAGGTGGCCCAATATGTGAACAATTTTGATGTCTAGAACTAACACCTCTTGTATCCATAAAAAATGAATGTAACTATTAAAATTTTACTAATATATACGATATACAACTAGATGCTGTAGTTCCATGCTGCGTCTCGAAGAACAAAGTCGTTCAAAAAGGAAGAGGCCAATTAAATTGCCGATGTCGAATTTTAATACACTATATCCTTTGATTTTATTAATTATGTGTTTCTAATTTAAATTACATGCGGATATAGTTGCGGGCACAGCTAGTATAAATATATAAGGATATGTGTTAAATAAGTCTGATAATTATATCTATGTTTGGGCACTGTTTAAATTTTTAGAGTTACTAGAAGACGATGTATGATGTAATCATTTATTAGGACACAACCACAGACAAAGTTATAATCGATTGTTAGTCATTTAAAATTTAAAAAATTAAACGTAAATTAACACAGCTTACAGCTTGTTTTATATAGTTGCCAGCTTATTTTTATTTTTTACTGAATTTTTTCTACTGTTTTCTCTCTTGTACTGTGTTCTGCATACATAAATTATAGATATGTAAGATAAATAACAGTTTTTTTTATAGTACTCGCAACGTAAAAACAACGTAGAATTCGCGAGTAACTGCTAGTTATTGCTCATTAATCTACTTACGATGTTAATTAGAAATGCATTTGTTAATTATGTAATTTTCTCTGTCACAACATTAAGCGTATAACTTGATTAGTATCGCAGGGGGAGTAGAGGTCGCGACAGTGACGTGCGGGGCGGCAGGAGGGTATTTATAAAAGTTGTTTGTCCGCCATGTTAGTAATTATGTAGAGTGCCAACCAAGTATTTAGGTGTTCTATTTAAGCAAATTCTTCTAATATTTGTAAGTTAGCTATTCAATTCTCTTTAGTTGGTTATCAATTCTTGATGGACTACGAAATAAAAACATTTCTCTCAGAAGCGATAGTTGTTTTCTTGAATATATAATGGATTTGATATTGCCAAGTAACAGACGTCTAGTCTGCTGAGTTTAGGGATGTGGTGTATAAGGTGGGAGAAATAGGATTATTCAGTTGTTGGTTACATCCCATTAACTGTTTAATTTTATATAAGTTGTATACTCTTAATGCAACGTCACCACACTGTAAACATTTTTATAAAAGTAGCGCGTCTAGAACAGATGTAAATGTAACATCATCATAGTCATAATTATAGTTCAAATTTAGTCCTGGTAAACATAATCTCGAACACAGCTACAAGAACTTAAATAGTAATTGTAGTTCGTGCTATAAAATAAAATATTAGCTACTGCAAAAATACATATATCATTACTTTGCATTATGGTGTCCACATACTTGCAAACATTTTGAAATTATGGAAAGACTAACAGCTATATCATTATATAAGTTTTTACAATTTTAAGTTTGTACCTTTATTTATTAGTGGTTATAGCACATGTCATTTATGGTATATACTGACAGGGAATGGTGGGAGTGGGCACCAGGTGCGGCAGGTGCGATGGGCGTGCGTACCTGAGCGCCGCCCACAGCACGGCGCGCAGGTGCGTGGGCGGGGTTACCTTTACCTGCCCTCACCTGCACACGCCCACCGCGCTTCCGGAGGGGCGTTATGTGCAACGACGCCCTACCTGAAAAGCCTTCGCGACACGCTTGAAAAAAATTCGATATACATAACAGCCACAGAGTGTTTAATTTAAAGTAAGTACTTATGGGTAGATGTTGATTGTAGTGAATAGATATGTTTTATTGTTGGTTTAAAATATGTACACGTACAACTATCGGTAGATCTTCAGCATATGATCGAATTTTTCAGGTTAACATTTTATGAATTAACATCCAGTTTGTACTATACTACAATTAACATCCAGTACTTATACTATTGTGTCAAACTCGTCACTATGCCTTTCTTCTATTTTATAATTTTTCGAGTTCAGCCAGAGCATACAAGCTTGCAAGGCGGCATTACAACAACGTTGTTGATCATGTAGTGGTTGTTCTTCGTTCTGATACCGTATTGTGCTTACAGCGACGCCACGTTAGATTTCCATCTGGCAACAAAGAGAACATAGTGAGATTATAGCTTTCACATGCTCCGTTACTAAGCATAGAGACTTCATACCATACTTTAGTGTTAACTAGATGTGGTTGACATTATGGTTGATAAATTCATAATTCGTTTTCAGCTATAATTATTAACAAAATAATAGCCGATGGGCGTTATCACAACGTGTAAATATTTAACATTAATAGGTGTGAAATACAGCATTTTACTTTACTTGCACTCAAAGGCACGATACGAGTAATTCTTTGTCATAAATTACAATACAACACAAAACAGCAGACTATGTAACATAAGGATGATTGACAACGGTTTATAATTAAAACCGTTGGAAAGTGACAGAATAGCGTGATTAATTATTAATATTTAGCCATTGTTAGAATCTAAAGGCATATTAAGAGTTCCCAATGAGTGTCCATGTACTTAGTTGTTATCGATAGCTGTAAAATCTTTGCAAAAAAAATCGTAGGCTTCAACAATATAACTAGGAAAATACTGAGAAAGTGGAAATAGATTACTTATCTCTCACCTCGAGGTGGAAACTAAATCATAAAATGCCAAAACAAATAGTCTAAATACAAAAGAAAACTGAACCCTCTCTGGTGTCACCTTCGCATAGGCATAAATTTTTTGCGTACTTAACCCTGCGGGCGGCGCGCGGTGCGGTCGCGGCACACTCGACACGGAAAAGGAGGGCCGTCTTACGCGACGCACCGAAGGGTTGACCTCTTTATACTGACCCTTTCGATAACAGGTTCATTCGTGAAGTCTTTGCTGAGTGTATTTATGGAAAATCGCTTTCTATGTACGTTAAACCGAAAAAATAAAGCTGAATTACAGAACATAAATAAATCTTGTCGCTTTGTGTGAAGAAACTAAAGTCATGGTTTTGTTGAATCTAGATATTTAAAAGCGTCCTGTGAGAAATGTTATACACATTTTTGGAACAAGTATTACAAAGTTTAAGAGATTGATTATTTTTTCGCTTACTCGCTGCGTCCCGGAAATTTGATTTTTTTAGTTTTCTTACTTAGTTTATTTGTTGATTAAGGTTATATAATGTCATGCTATTATACTAACGAGTGGACTAATTGATATACAAAGGGTAGTTTAGAAAGTACGTTAAGTGAGTAACAGCTAATAATGCATAGTGCAGTGTGATGCAGCGCGGAGTGTTTGGGACCGAGGCTTAAATGAATCTTACACGAATGAAACCACGTGGCACGACAAGCTTACTATAAAATATATGTTACAGAATTAAATAACGTGACATTGAACAAAAGAGTAAAGAAAATATTACAGGCAATTGATGGCAAACATAATTATTAATTATGTTCATTGTCTAAACACTCGAGCAAACTCGAGCTTCAACTGTAGGTTTATAACAAACTTTAGATGATCAATATAAAAAAGGTATTAGTAAATTATAATAATTCTTGTAAGAAAAATATAGTTGGTATGAGAATGACCCAAAAGCTTTAAACGTTTTGCTGCGAGGCCACTTTTTCACGGCGTCCTGTAGGTAGTACTCCATGGCCACACACATACGAGTGTAATATAAAGAATGGTGCGGATCTCTTTAGCATAATTTGTAGACATACACTGTTTTGTTTTATTTTTCAGCAGGGTTATTTTCAAAACTTTCCGAGGAACGTAATATCGTATACATTGTCCGGCTAGAGTGTACGTAATACTACAATACGAGTACTACAATATATTATACAATATATATAACCAGATTATGGTATGTTTTGAATAACACAACAATATATGGATCTGTGCATAAAAAGGAAAGGGAAACTAGTAGGTATTTCGCACTTAATTGTGAAAGGTACGGTCACAAGTATTTTTAATAATCTTACTCCTATGAAACAATATGTAACAAATAAATTCATGCTAATTATGAAAGTCGCAATAAAGTGGCGCGCCGTGACGTTACGCACTGAATCAAACACTAATTATCTGATTCTTAAAGTTATTCTAACCTTAGATTAATATCTAATTACTCTATTACATCACGCGCCGTATTGGGATAAAATCTGTACTAATATTATAAAGCTGAAGAATGTATTTGCTTGAACGCGCTAATCTCAAGAACAATTGGACCAATTTGAGAAATCAGTGTTAAATAGCTCATTTACCGAGGGAGCCTATAAGTTATATACCATCACACTATGACCAATAGGAGCGGCGCACCAATGAAGAATGTTTCAAAATCGGGGTTAACGTACGCATTATTTAAACATATTTTCACTTTCTACGTATAAGAAGTCGCGAGTTACAGTCAGCGTTAGCCCAAAGTAACGATTACATGCGGACGTAGTTAGTATAATAATAAATAGGTTTACTAAAGAATAGGTGTAGGCATTCAGTCAGGTATTTCTTTTTAATATAGATACTTTTACATAAAAAACTCGGTCGATTGAGGTCCTGTAATGTAGGTACATAGTTCAAAGGCCAAAACAGAAATACATATATCGCATTGAGATTTATGATCTATGTACATTTTTTAATCATATATCATACGTTTACTCGATAAAAATAAAAAAGTTATATTAAATACTTAAAATGTGCTGAACCAAAATTAGATGTCTACGAGTATCTGTAATTGGTATAATAAATACAAAATTTGGAAATAAAATTATACGCGCTAAATCCATTCTAGCGAGAGTAAGCATTTCGGATATAATTACTATATTATGATAAATATTATTTAAAGGTAATGTTGTCTAAGTTATATAAAACAATCTACAAGTAATTATAGAAAGAAGTGTACATTTTAGCTCATATTATTTAGACAATTATCTTTTGTGCTTGTATAAAGAGTATGACGTCTCTCTCCGATACGTTTACCTGTTATCTCAGATGTAAAGCAAACATGTTAGTGTAAATAAACAGTACGGTGCGGAGTGTTTGCACGGTGCGTCGCGAGAGCCGCTCGAGTCGCGTCGCGTAATTGAAATTTTAATGGAAACAGGTGTGACAGACGCCGCGTAAGTGCTGCGTTTTGTTACACGCACTTCACTCGAGAATCGCATTTTGTTCGTCGTGTTATATTTAAACTTGGCTTGATTGTAGAATCAACTTGTTTGAATTGAGAATATACTTAGGAAGAAGAGAGACTTTCAAATATGGTTAAAGACTTTCATAGGCATATTTTTAAATCGAACTTTAAGGTATATTTTGCTACTACATAAAATTCTAAGGATTTCATTGTTTCTGACCGGATCTCAACATGCATACGTTTCAGATGTTACACCCTCAACACTCGTATGCAAGCAGTGTCACTATCACTATGCACATGGTGGCTGACATCACAGTGACTTTGTTTTGATTTGTCACGATTAATTATTAGTTAATATATATCCAGCTGCTGGGAGGGTTGTAGGTCGCCGGAAAGTGACGACTGCTTTTAAATTATAAATTTCTCTAATCTCCTTTTTTTATATACATTGCACTGTGCGCATTGTTTCAGTTTTGTAGACGTGGTCCTCATCTAAATGAAAACCACTTGATTTCTGTTGATGCAACTAAGACAGTGAATAAAATATTATAATTGCGAATTTATACCGTTTCCTTATTGACGAATTTTCAATCAAGAGACTGTATTAAGGTAACAAGGCGGAGCGGAGGGAAAAATGCCCGGCAGCCAAAGAACCTGGATTGAAGTGCAAATTGAGTAATTTACAGCAGTCTCGTACCGGAGCGATGCCACGCGCCGCGTCTTTTGATACGCAATTCGAAAACAGTAGCACAACTCTGTTATTTACGTATCTCCTTTCATAAATTGATCTCAAAGTAATCATATCTCGTGCTATATGCAACAGAACTATATCACAGCAGACAGATAGGGTTAAATAAATAATTTTCCAAACATCTTCCTAAAATGATTTTTTTATAATAAACATAGTAAATTCTATTGATAATAAGAAAATCATATGTACCTTTACAGTTGGAACGCGATATACCTAAGGGTTGCAATAAACCATTACTTCTTTAAATATATATTTTCAAGTGAATATTATTTATTGTTCCGAATATCCCAAAGTACAAAACAAGTTTAACCAAAAACGATTTTAAAGGAGCTGAAGTTATTTCGAAATCATGTGACAATTAAAAAATGAAACTGTATCGCATAAGATATGTTACATGAATAGTTTATTTTCTACGTCCATCACATCAGTGTCATATAATTAAGTAAAAGTTTTGTAACAAATAAACATAATTTACTAACAAATGTAAAATGTTGTTGTTAATAATAATTGGAATACTGTAAGTAAACTGTGCAGAAACATAAAGCAGGGCGGTTGTGTTCTTGAAGCACAAACAGAAACGCGATTAGGGCAGGTTCGTACTGACTCAAGGCGTAATCAACCTACGCACGAATGTCGTAGACCAATTGATAAATATGATAAAATACAGAATGGCTAGTTTAAAACCTATGATAACTAATCAAACTATATGTATAAAACCAAATACAATAGATTATCTAGCTATAATAGACCTATTATCATAAAAGTATATAGCTATATATTTGTGTATTGCTATATATTTTTTTTAAATCTATGTACAAGATGACTGTTTAGACAGTAACAATATTTCTAGAAGACACTCTGCACTCGATTCTCGTTTTAAATCAATTAAAAATAGGTACTTAATATTTGACCTAATTATGTAGAAAAACAGACTTATACACAATCCTCTACGTGTCTATGTTAAAGCACAGTGTTAGTGACCGTTGGGTGATTTCACTTTCATTTGAAAGGGAACGTGAGGATGTCATGAATATAACAAAAGGTTTTATTGTCTGTTTTACTATCGAAGTTATGAACTCCGGTTCAACAGTTGTAGCTTTTGGCACTTACACTTAGGTTTATTATTTTATTTACACGTTTGTAGCTAAACTTTTGAAAGTCTTAGGGCGACTTGTACCAAAAGTCATTTAAAAATATTTAAAAACCGTTTAACTAAACATATTTAACGCTCTAAACATTTTTAATTTAAATGCGTTTAGCGTTGTCTTGTACCAACTGTTTAAATTTGCGATTTAGCTAAATGTGTTTTACGTGTCGGCAAAGTAGTCAATGACGTTTCGTTTCACGCTTAAGGGCTACTGAAATCATGATTTGAATAAAACTTGTGTACAATATCAAAAATGTATGCGTAAACGAAACGTTTCTTATTTTACCCGCTTACACTTTTTGACATCTTGCTCTTTTCGCGCGCGCATATTTGTAAATGACGAACGTGTTATTTTACATACTTGCTGGGATTAATATTGTGATAACCGATATTGTGTTTTGTTAATAGAATTTGTTCGGTTGAATCTGTATATTATATTGTGTCTATAATTACTTTGAACACAATTTGAATACGCAAAACCAAATAAGTTCTGGACTTCGTTCACGTGCCCCAAATTTTACACGAGAGGAACAGGGGCTGTTTACAAGAGTTATTGAACCATCTCGATAATAGAATCTTCGAAGAAATTACTTCTTTCAAATATTTGTCGCATAGTTCAGTTTAAAAATTCCATAAATTCTTCATCATCATCGGAGAATAAATCACAAAAACTCATATTTATTTCGGAAAAACGAATAACAAAATTATGTATGAAATGACACTCCGCGACAGATCACTAAACGCGTTTAGCCGCGCTAAACAGCTCCTACAGAGCATTTAACTTTGACAGATCACTAAACGTATTTAGCGCCATAAAATTGTTGGTACAAGACACTTGTTTGATTTAAATCAAAAATCGTGTTTAAATATAAGTTAAACACAATTAAGTCATTTGGTACAAGTGGCCCTTAGAACAAACTTTAACTTAGGTTTTCTTGATTGTTTATTAGTATTTGTTTTAATAATATTAATTTATATGTTAAAAGTGACCATTACGTATCATATCCTTTTTTTTTCACGTGGGAAATTCCCTTTTGGATACACTACCCTCCCCGGGGAAAGAGAGTGGGTTATGTCCTACTCGCACGGACTAAAATACCACGGTGTACATCTGCTGCTATAGTTGGGGTGACATGAGATCTCTACAGACAAATAAATATGGCGCCCAGCAGGTGGGCAGACTGCCGCCTCCTCCTGCCAGTCCTCTTTCGCAAAAGGAGGCCACAATATTTCATACATCTTCGTTGTTGAGTATGGCTTTCACCACGCTTGGCAGAGAGAGATCCCACCCTAACGCCACAACCAGAGTGCGGTGTCACTCCTCCCACGTAGCATACTCAGACAATTTATGCTGCGCGGTGTCCGGTTTAACGCCGCACTCGTTGCATACGGCAGTTGGCTTCCTGTGTGCTATCCGGTGCAGGTACCAATCGAAGCAACCGTACCCAGTTAGCACCTGCACCAGACGGAACGACAGGGGCCCCAATTGCTCCTCATCCGCTCCAGCAGGACCGGGCGGACGGCATCAATCGTGTCTCCACCTCACGAGCATCTCGTCTTGAGCACTCACTCTTCTCTCCTCTACCTCCCTGGGAGCTAGAGGCTTCCCTATCAGTTTCTTGGCCCCGTATATTGACCGATTGTGATTCGTTAAGGATTACAATTTATTTTCATTTAGAAGTAACATTTTATTTATATTTTATAGAATATACATATGAATATTGAGTGAATTTGATATTGAACTGCGACATATTTATGTCTGTGCCAGTATTCCACGTGGAAATGTTGATTAAAACTCCGGTGACGCGACACGCTAAGAAAGGAAGCTAGCTCCCCATGACGCATCTCAAATGAAATGAAAATGCAAATAATACGGTGTATTGATAACTAACAACGTTTGTTATATTATTATTGTTTTGTTTACAAGTGTAATAATAGTGTCATAAACGTGGTTGGGCATTCTTACTAAGTTAGATCCTGCTTTATAGTGGAAAAAATAGTTCGGAAGCGTTGCCATAGACAATCTTAATTTGACGGACTATAAGTTTAAGCGCCAATTCAAGTGGATTTTGGTGTGAAAAAGCTATTATAGAGTGGATCAATATGTGAACGATGATGATGCGTGGAATTGACTCCTCTCTGTGCAGCCACCAAAAACGACTGTAACGTGTAATGTATTTTATATTTTAAAAAGATAAACCCGATCGAGTTTTTTGCAGGTTTTTTTTCGATCACCGGGCTGTTTGTCCGAACCGGTGGTACTTTTGATGTTCATGAGAGCCCCTTTTTAGGATCTTAATTGAGGATGGTATTTTGAAATTACACAGTATTCTTTAAGGGATATCTAATTCTACCATTAGAGCTACAGGAGAACATTTTTACGAGTATGTCCTGCTTAAAATATATGCTTAAAAACGGGGCAGCTATATGTCATCACGGGACGGATACACGTTTTATACAATGTGAGCTTGTGTCTGAGAGACATCTTACTCTTATGACAAAGCAACGGATGGATACTTCGCTTAAGCTTATCGTGTAACACTTTAAGTATTGTCTGTAAGTAGCCGTTGAGCTGGTTTAGGCCTTTACAGTAAATTTCTATACTCCTTTTAACGAATAAATCAATATTTCACAAAATCCTGTATATAAATATAAAAGTAAAATACAAATATTTATATATTCACAAAAATTTCAATTTGTTTATGAGTATGCTTTTATAATATTGAACGCCAATGAATTTGTTAGGTGATTCGCTGTGGGAGCGGACGCGGGTTGCATGGGCTTGGGGCACACCCGCCCCCTGTGCCCCTCCTCCTCCAGCAGAGGAGAGGGTTGTTACCGCTGTGGCGCAGCGGGCCACAAAGTGGCCGAGTGTAAGGCGGAGGCGGCCCGCTGCGCCATATGTGCGGACGCTGGGAGACCCTCAGGCCATGTAATGGGGAGCCGTAATTGTCGGCCCCCCACCACGAAGGGAAGGGAACACCATGCTGTGGGCCCTAGGATGACCGCCGCCAGGCAGGAGGAAACTGCGATGGTCCACTAATGGAGCACACCATATGCAGTTTCCTCCAGGCGAACCTCAACCACTCCGCCGCTGCACAAGATCTGCTCGTGCAGTCAGTGGCGGAGTGGGGCATCGGGCTCGCGGTGGCCGCGGAGCCGTATTATGTCCCCTCCCAGCCGCAGTGGGCTGGGGATTGGACTGGCTCCGTGGCGATCATGGCCGGCCGTGGTTCGCCCCTGGCGGTGAGGGAAAGGGGCGCCGGATTCGTGGCAGCCGTCTGGGGAGAGTACGCCATTGTGGGGGTGTACTTCTCCCCTAACAGGCCCCTGTGGGAGTTCGAGACGTTTCTCGGCTCCCTGCAGGGAGCTGTCAGACGGCTGTCGCCGCTCCCCATGGTCCTCATGGGCGATCTGAATGCAAAATCGAGGACCTGGGGAGCGGCAGCCACGGACCTGAGGGGCATGGTCGTTGAAGAGTGTGCAGCCGAAGTGGGGCTGTCCCTCCTCAATCAGGGGGATGTCCACACGTGCGTGCGACATAACGGGGGGTCTGTGGTAGACCTTTCGTTTGCCACCCCGTCTGTCGCACGCCGTGTCCGGGGGTGGAGAGTGCTTGAGGAGGTGGAGACCCTATCGGACCATCGATATATAAGGTTCGAGGTCTCCACCTCCCAAGCTGCAATTGACACCCGCCCCCGGAGGGGCGCGAAGTTCCCCTGCTGGGCGATGAGTCGCCTCAACCGCGAACTAGCGGAAGAGGCGGCCATCGTTCAGGCGTGGGCCATGCCCTCCGTGCAGGACGATGTCGACGCGTCCGCAGCCCGCCTCCGTGGTGCCCTCGCTGAGGTTTGCGACGCGTCGATGCCGCGGAGCGAACACCGCCCAGACAAACGGGCGGTATACTGGTGGTCGCCGGAGATCGCCGATCTCCGGGCGGCCTGCTCCGCGGCCCGGCGGCTGTTCGGGCGCAGCCGCCGACGGCGGCACCGGGACCCCGAGGTGGAGGCCCGGCTGTATGGCAGTTACAGGGAGTGCAGGAAGACCCTGCAGGCTGCCATCAGCCGGGC
>JACEII010000028.1:5653101-5684729 GCA_014332785.1 Antheraea mylitta | reverse complement strand
AATTACAGAAGAGGAGATGGGGAGAGCTGTCGAGCGCCTCCTCAACCGGCGGAGAGCGCCCGGCCCTGACGGGGTCCCGGGCCGGGTGCTCGGCCTTGCACTGGGCCATCTTAGGGGTTGGCTTCGGGAGCTGTTCGACCGGTGTTTGGTAGTCGGGCAGTTCCCGAAGCTCTGGAAGCAAGGGCGGCTCTGCCTTATGGCGAAGGAGGGCCGCCCTGCCGACTGTGCGTCCGGGTATCGGCCCCTCGTCCTGCTGGACGACGTCGGGAAGGTGTTGGAGAGGGTCGTCTCTTCCCGAGTCGTCCAGCACCTGGAGGGAGTGGGGCCAAATTTATCGGACGCGCAGTTTGGCTTCCGGACAGGGCGTTCCACTGTGGACGCCTTGTGCCTCCTAAAGTCGCTGTCGACGGAGGCGACCTCCCAAGGGGAGAGGGTCTTGGCGGTGTCCTTAGACATCGCCAACGCCTTCAACAGTCTGTCGCACGGTATCATACGGAAGGCTCTCCGATATTTCGGAGTGCCCCCGTACCTGCGGCAGCTGTTGGAGGCGTACCTGGAGGACAGGGAGGTCGCCTACGTCGACGGCGACGGGCGGATGGTCCGGCGGGCCACAAGGCGGGGGGTTCCACAGGGGTCGGTGCTAGGTCCGCTCCTGTGGAATATGGGCTACGACTGGGTGCTCCGCGGCGTGCTCCCATATGGAGCGCGTCTAATCTGTTACGCGGATGACACCCTAGTCGTAGCCCGGGGGGGGAATTGGAAGGAGGTGGAGCGCCTGGCCACGATGGCCACAACCCTCGTGGTCAGGCGCATAAGGAGGTTGGGCCTCAAGGTGGCCCTCGAGAAGACTGAGGCCCTGTTATTCCACGGGCCTCGGCGGGGGCCACCTCCTGGGACCCACATAATGGTGGAGGGCGCCCGGATTAGGGTGGGGGCCACAATGAAGTATTTGGGCCTCACCCTGGACGGGCGCTGGCGGTTCGAGCCCCATTTTGCGGGGCTCGGTCCGCGAATTGCTGGGGCGGCGGCAGCACTCGGCCGGTTGCTCCCCAATATTGGGGGGCCGGGTGCCGGATGCCGGCGACTTTTCATGGGAGTCGTGCGGGCGATGGCCGTCTACGGGGCACCGGTCTGGGCAGACGCCCTCGGTGCCGCCAACGTGCGCACGCTGCGCAGTGCGCAGCGCACGGTGGCACTGAGAACGATCCGGGCGTACCGGACGGTGTCCTCGGCGGCGGCCTTTGCGCTCGCCGGCTCCCTTCCTTGGGAGCTGGAGGCAGGTGTTCTCGCCGCTGTGTACGAATTCACGGCGGCGAGGAAACGTAGTGGGGAGCCTCCGGCTCCCAGGGAGATAGGGTGTAAGAGACGGCAATTGCGGGAGGAGGCAGTCGAGAGGTGGATGCAGGACCTGGCGGACGCGCGCTACGGAACGTACACTGTTGACGCCGTCCGCCCGGTCCTGCGGGAGTGGATTGGTCGCGAGTGGGGCTCCCTGACGTTCAGACTGGTGCAGGTGCTGACTGGACACGGTTGTTTTGGGTGGTACCTGCACCGGATCGCTCGCAGGGAGCCGACCGCCGCCTGTCACGAGTGCGGCGCTGAGGAGGATACAGCGCAGCACACTCTGTCTGAATGTGCTGCATGGGAGGTGGAGCGCCGCACTCTGGCGGTGGCGGTAGGAGAAGATTTTTCGCTGCCGAGCGTGGTTTTGTTCATGCTCGGCAGCGAGCAGGCATGGCGAGCAGTGGCCTCCTTTTGCGAGGAAGTCATCTCGCAAAAGGAGGCGGCGGAGAGGGCCCGCGAGGCGGACCCCCTCAGTGGGCGTCTTCGCCATCGGAGGACCGGCAGGAGGAGGCGGCGCTTTGCCCAACTCCTCCTGCCACCGTAGCCGGACCTGAGGGGATGCAGTCGGGGGGCTCATCCCCTCATTGCACAGGTCTGGCGGACGTGGGGGAGGCAGTTGGTGTGTGCCCAGCTGCTTCTCTATATCGATCGATCCCTTGCCGCCCCAACATAACGGTCTGTCGGTACACCGTGGGGTTTTAGTCCGTGCGAGTCGGACATAAGGACATAACCCACTCTCTCCCCCGGGAGGGTGGGATATCCATAAGGGATTTCCCCACGTAAAAAAAAAAAAAACAAAGCGGACGCGGGTATAATCTTACAAATTTGTTATTAAAATAAATACCAAGTAATAATTTTTTCTCTGCAAAGGCTTGTCTTACCATTTTATTCTATCATTATCATGAAGAAAGGTCTGATTGTTGTAATGTGTTATTACGACGTCTTATCAAGACTCACTAACAATTTCAAACGGTGTCAAATTTACAGTTCTCTTCTATTGTATGTAATAAGGTGATGTTTTGAAAACAGTTCTCAAGCGTTCATACTTCTCCACGCTTCACCGCTAGTTACTAAAATTATTAATTACATTCAATAGTTGTAAAACTTATAACTTTTATAAAGTGCACTCATTAAATTATTCAAATAACATACAAAAAATTCACAGTATTTAAATAAGCAGCGAGCAGTGATCGTCAATACGGATTTAACAAAAGCAATCTACTGGTGACCACCTAGTGTATGCCACCCATTACTGTAGTGAGGCTATCGAGAAACACGGAGAGGCTGTAGCTGTTTCTCTCCCTCAAAGGCGTTGGACAAAGTATGATACATTAGCCTCTTAAGTAGACTCCAAGCATACGGAATACCCGAACGCCTGCGGATTTTAATTTGTGATTTCCTTAGAGAACAGACTATAAAAGTGGTGGTTGATGGCTGCTCGTCTGATTCCAAGGTAGTAAATTCCGAAGTTCCTCAGGGATCTGTGTACTCTCAGCAAACATATTTCTGCTGCACATCAACGATCTGGTTATACCCGGTATCTTAGGATACGTAGATGATAGCACTGTGTCTGAGAGGTATATATCTCCTTGGGATCCAGCTATCATCGGATCTCAATTTTGAGCGCTCAATTGAACGGAAAGCAACATCTGCGAGGAAACTTGGGATTCTGTTTAAAGTTAAGTGATATATCACACCAGAACAACTTCTCAGCCTGTACCAAACTCAAGTATACTTATGGGTGGAATATTGCTGCCACTTACGGGATGGATCAGCTAAATATCAGCTGGCCGCTCTTCACTTCATTGAGCGTCGTGCTCATCGAATTGTCGGTGATGAAGCGCTGTGGGAGACAAAAATGCTCAGTTTAGAGCATCATCGAAAAGTAGCTTCTTTTTTAGGTTACACTTTGGAAAGTGTGCAGAAAATTACATAATATAATTCCACTGTCTCCATTCCATCAGAGGACGACTAGATGCCGTGAGGATCTTCACCCTTACGTGGTTAATATTCATGTAATTCGTACGGAGTGATTTGCTTCCACATTTATTATACTTACGACTAAGGAGTGGAATTCACTCCCGGCAGCAGCTATCATGCGTCACTTACTCGTCAAGTATTGAAACGACAACAATATGTTTGAAACAATCCGTTACACGCGCAAATTTATTATCATTGCTCTGTTTTCTTGAATTTATAGCAACCTGATTCCATGTTGGTGGATTTCAACAGATGGTGGACCAGTCCAAGGTTTGTACAGCCGAAATTGACAGTTCAATATTAAAAATCGTATCGTTAATTTATCCAGAGTAGCCAACAGCTGTTTGAACTCGGTGCTAAGGCTACACTACACAATACATACAGAGTTTTTAAAGTGTAAATTTTCAGCAGGTGGAAGAGCCAAGCTGAAGCTATTAATGGTTTCAGCATGAATGGGTCGGCTCGTCCGGGGTACCACCACCCGACCCACAAAAAACCGACGTGAAGTAACAGTGCTTGCATTGTTGCGTTTCGTCCGGTCAGTGAGAGCACCGGAGACCCACCTACCCTCCCTTTCCCCTTCCTTCCAAAACACAGGCTGGCAACGCACTTGCGGCTCCCCTGGTTTTGCAAGTGTCTATGGATGGTGTTGATCACTTAACATCAGGTGACCCATCCGTTCGTTTGCCTCCTATGGTATATAAAAAAAAAATCCGCTAATTTGGTTAGTAATTAGGCAAATCGCTTCGCTCAAGTGTTGTACCCGCTACCCAATCTAATAAGCGTCTGACGGCGGACGGCGAGCACGTCTCGACAGGTATCTATGATATGATTTTATTACGGATACACAAATATTTGATCAGTTCCCCTACATTGCTTGATGCCTCACCCCTCGGTTATCAGATCAATCGACGTTTTACGTATTTCATAAAGTTTAAGCGTAATTCATACATCGCGTGAAATATTTATTTCTATATTTAATAACAGTACCAGTTTACAGGTACAAGAAAGGCAGGCTGCACTTTTGGGTATATATACACTTAGTAGCTTACATTACTTGTAGTTGATACTATGTCCTTTTATATTGTAATTGATTTTATTTATCTATATGTTGCTTCACTCTCGTTAATATAAATTTGACCTGTTCTTTGGGAACAGTATTCTATCTGGATGACTGGTACCCTATGTTCTTTTTTGTACTCCTGATAATGTGTTTGTAACATTTCATAATTATCGATTGAGTTGTTACGGTGTCAAACAACGGCGTAACAAGCAGACAAACTCATTTTCGCTTTTATAATATTAATAAGGAAGAATATATTATATAGGTTGTTAAAGTGCCCTTTTCAATTAATATAGTCGTTTACCTCGAATGTACAGTAGACTATCGGTGCGTGAACATTGCAGCTCAATCCCACAAAGCGCTTTCAGCTCAATTCAGCGATATCAGCGCTTTCGAACCGAAGCGAACGTGCGCCGAGGATTACGATGCAAATCCCACTCGCAAACATGCGGACAGGTTAATAACAGCTTTTATGTAAGTGTTTACATATTTAAAAGAACAACACTGGAAATGAATGCGGATTATAAGACGAAAACAAAACAGATTGTGCCCTAAAGACACACGATAGTAGTGAAACTTTTGTATTATAGGGAAACATTTCAATAAAAAATATAACAAAAAAACGAACTAAACACGTTGTATTGAGTTCTAACCGCGCTCAACGTTGCTTAATTTCGGTGATCAGAAGAAAGCTGGTGATTTCAACACTCTAGCCGACACAGTGTTCATCCTCCCCACTTTTCTTTACACAAAAACGTTGCCGATTAGACTTTTAAAACGTTTCTATGAGAAGTTTAATTAAATTTAAATAATAACTATCTTTAGTCTATACTTGTAGGTATGGTATACATATATGATGCAGCAAATCTAAGGTCAACGTTGGAGACATCAAGGTGAACATAATTCCGGGCGACCCCTCAAAGAATACCCACGTAAATTATTCCTAACGTGGTGGACTTATATCGCGATTAGTATTAGTATAACGAACTACCCCAAAAGAAAATGCTTCGCTTGGTTGAATGGTACGTGTCAATAATCTTTAACCGTAAACAAAGCGTTTACATTGTTAAATAAATAAAGTTGAAGTGTATATTTCTTGACTCTTCTAATCTAGAAAACGATAATACCAATTTTCAATTAAACTTTAACTAGAAGGTATACTTTCTAGAGTATCATGTCGGTTACATATAAAATATATACGGGTTAAGTAGTTTTTATAAATTTTTAATAAAAAGAAGATAGCCGGCAATGAAATTGATAGTACAAGTAGTATTCTTAATAAAGAAAAACAAAGAACAAATCAATTGAAACCAGAATTAAGTCACGCGGATGAACAAGTTAGAAATATGAGAGTCCCGTACAGGGACGAATTAATTTCAAAGAAATAGACACAGAGAAATGGTGCTACTCTTTATAACCAATTCAAATAGAGAACAATCTAGGTTTTATTATTTTAACTTGTACGTTCTGACACTGGTGTAACTCCACGCTATAATGTTTCCTTGTATTTTTTATTTACTGGAAACAATAATCCTGTCGTGTTTGTCGCGCGATTGCAGTCTGTCCCACGAAACAAAGCTACCACGAAGCGATATGATTTTTGAAAGGATTAACAAATTTCTTAACTTTATAGGTATCATCAATGTATCATGTCCACGAAAGTTTAAAAATAAACACTAATACTAACAATAGTTTTAGGTAAGGACTAAATGTCTTAAAATTAAAACTAAAAAAATATATTTAAATCAATCCAGTACGTGATATGCACAAAGAAGTAAACCTCTCTTGCTATTCATATAAACCGGAAGATAATGTTAGACTTCAAAAAAATTACTATACAGCAATACAATAAATTGGCAATATTTCCAATTAATAATATAAAAAGCTAAGCTTAGGCTTAGGTAGTAGAGTATATTTTATTGTGATTTGTATACATTTCATAATATCTTGTTTGTTTTCAATATAGTTAGCACGATGTCGCGTGGGAGAGGAGGCCGCGTTGCGTTTCGCCTTCTTGTTCGACGCGTCTTCAATGTTTTTATTATCGGTTTACAACAGCGATTCAGCGATTATGTCGTTGTTTTGCAATGGCGGAACTTCATTTCTCCCCACAGCTGTAAAATTGTCAACGGTAGCGTGTTTGTAAACAATCGGGCCTCTTTTTAATTTCCCTTCCGCTTCGAATGTCATTTTGTTTTGTTTTTATTGTTTGACGCGAGAAACGGCACTCCTCGACCTCTCTATTTATTTTTTACTAAACCTATGTATCTTTTATATTTATCTGCTCTTATTCTGTTATCACAATAATTATTTATTCATTTTTCGTATTCTTCATATCAAATTACTATAAAAAAAAAGTCGAGGCCGTCATAAGGATTACTGACAGCAGTGAAAACTTGAAGCGATGAAATAACTGTATTCTCTTTTGGAATTTTATATAATTATCGTTTGCATTAGGTAGGTATATAAATTTAATAATTTGTATATTGGAATTATTAACATTACTCTGCTTTCACATACATATTTTTATATAATTATAAAGATGCATATATGCATTGCAATAGACTCCTGATCTCATGACGAGAAAACATAACTCATTCGCTCTCCGCAAAAAATACCTCTTAAGGCGACTAAAGATAATTGCATTTCAAAAACTATAAATGTAGGTATAAAGAGCTGTATTGAATATGTGTTTTTCGCTAAAGCTATCGAAATGAGTAACTATTTCTTAGTAAAATAAAGTAACATGAATATAACATGATGGTTATGAGACTCAAATGATAGAATCGCAAGAGTAAAAGTCATAAATCGTGAGAGCAGTTAAAAAGTATAAAGTTGTGGGTTGGTAACGCGACGGTGCACAGTGTTAGATTAAAAATGATTGTATCCGTACATACCGATCCTTCCTGCACTTTCGTACACCCGCCCGTACGCGATCTAGTTCGGGAGCTGACAGTAGATAATGTAATTTCGCTTATTTACACTTTGCCTCAATTTTACTCGATCTGTCTGGACTACACTATTGAAATTTCTTCTCCAATACTTAGTACTGATCGTATTTTTCAATACGGACTACAGAATTATGTTCACTGGTGTTTCGTTATAGAGACTATGCTTAGTTCTATGATCTTAAAATATACTTGAGATTATATGTCATCCGAACAAACGTTTTTTTTCGCTCTGACTACGCTATTAGTCCGACGAGTCTCCACAGCTTCACCGAACTAAGGCGAGCGCTTAAGGCACTTCGCAAAGTTACCAGAGTGGTTGAATTTCGGCTTGAACTATTGCCTTGGATGCAACTTCGCGTGTTTGTCTAAGCTGAACTAAGGTAGTTATTCATACATATAAAGAATCCTGGTACACACTTGTATACCGGTATGTGAGCGTCACGACTTCAAACGTGTATTTTGTTTCTAATAATTTGGGTAATCTAAACTAATCCATTTCGAAAATAAGGGTAAAAATAAATACCCTTCCACCATATGTGTACCTGTGTGTATGTGTGCACTTATGCGGGGTGATTGAAAATGTATAATGTCACTGTATTGCGATAGTAGCGCACTCGACGGCTCCACTCCGGAGTTGAACCTAGGCTTAGGCCGTTGCCGAGGATGAGTGCGTGGTGTATGTGGGAGCTAAATTTACCCCCAGACCACGGTGGCATGATCTGTGCTTACGCGGCCGAAGTCACGCTGATGGATTGCTTGGAAAGATGGACGGGTACTGATAGTTCGCTGCCGTAATTTTGTAGGGAGGACCCGAACAAACGTAATAAATTTACTCTATAGAGAATTAAGTTGACAGTGCAGTATAAAGAAAGAGTTGGCAAACTGCGGCTCACTTTCTCGCTTTCACTGTCGCTCTTTTTAAAATATCTAGTGTAGACACGGAATATTGTTTATTAAGTTTCCTTGCAAGATACAAGTTTTTTTTTAAGTGTAAGCTTACAGAAAAGAGGGACATTTTTAGAAAGCAACCTCTATCATAGCTAACCACTCAGAAAATACATAATTTAGCAAGGGCAAGGTCGAAATTGTACTTTGAAGTGTTTTTTTTTATTGAAGCACGACAAAGTAACTGCACTATGCCTGATGGTAAGCATAGTACAATCCAAAAACAGTGGTGACCACCGAGAGACAGAGCATCCATCGTCGGTCGCCGCTGTCATGCCGGCCATAATGACGAAAGTCACCCGGTACTGGATATGCACAGGCTGATCCCGAAACGTGACGCGCAGAAGCGAGTCACTATGACGGGCTTTTTCGCAATGTACATGGTGGTTGCGATCCAGTCGGGCTGTAAAACCCTATCACCCCGCTATCGCTATCAGCAGAGTGCACCACGTGCAGGTGAGGTTGGCTTGGGTGTCTCAAGTCTTAAGATGTTACTCGACACCCCATACACCCCAAAATTATGTTATTATTAAAAAAATGTTTCTACTAAAACAAAGCTTAACTTTAACAAAAGGATGCAAGGTATATATTTGGTTCTTTTGGGGGTTTAGTTTGCCAGCTACTGGTGTAGATTGTTTAGTTGGTAAATTTTTGTAGCTGTCTCCCGGTCTATGTGGGTCCCGGGGCGGCACACCGGCCGAATTAAAAAGTTCCACGTCCCGTCGCGGGGATTAAAAACGGCTCGGTCCTCGTAACTCGCGTTGATTGCTTCCCGAGTCTCATTCTCCTCCGAGTGGACGTTACACTCACCTACTCTCTATGTGTTTATAAATCTCAGCTTTTGTACCATCGTTATTTGTATTGTATTGTTGTAGTTTCACTAGAAGGATATTAGGAATTATTTAAATGAAATATTGATGCAAGTTGTAACTATATCATATAAAAATAATTTCTTCGTACAAAATTAAAAATCTCTAAATTGTTTCAGATAGTCTCGATGTTCTGACACTCTCTAGAGACACGGAGAATGTATCGATACTTTCACTCGTGTGAGTAATTTTATCAAATATCGACTAAAATCGAGTATTTATGCTGCAAAAAAAAAACATCATAGCCACCGTATTCTGTAACATTGCGGTATCATTTTAGTAGATACCAGTGGTAAAAAGTGAATATATTCTAAAGGGAATTCCATTCATTCAGGCATCCTTATTATAATTTTGAGTTTTCATCAAATTTTGTAAAACGTAAATCAATATAATTTACTGAATCGCATATTCTCAAATGTTATAGCCTCAATTTTTTCTCAATATAAAAATACTCTAATTCAAACTAGTATAAAACATGAAATGTTCACTTTACACACTTGAGTAGATAGTATCGATTAGCATAATATAATTAAACTAAATGTAGATGGTATTTTGAAACCAAAGCATAAATACAATATAGTTAAAAGATATTTGTCTTCAATACATAGATAATCATTATAAATATTTTGTTAAAATATACACTGACGGATCTAAAGAGGGTAATTATTTGGGAGCTGCATTTTTTGAGTCAAATTCCAATACTCTTATGAAATATCAAATTATTGAAAAAAATTTAATTATGCACACAAAATTGAAAGCAATTGCAGAAGCCTTATCATTTGCACAGTCAACTGAGTTTAGTAAGGTTGTTATCTTATCCGACTCAAAAAGTGCTCTTCAACATGTAGCTCGATGTACCTCGACTTTTCGAGGAATACCGATAGCCTACACTATTTTGAAGCAATTACTAGATTTCGCAGCAAAGAATAAAGTAATTGTTTTACAATGGATCCCTTCTCATATAGGTATATCCTCTGGAGGTGCTCCTATTAATATTTTGCCTACTTACATGGATGTATGCTGAGTACTTAAAAATAGCTGTTACTCGCATTGGAAGGAATACTTTGATGAGCGTTCTAAAACAAAAGGAATATGGTACAGAACGATTCAGCCACATCTCCTAAGATCATCATGGATAGATGACATTACAATTAGCCGTCGGGAGGCAATCACAGGAATGAGATTACGCTCAGTACACATCCCATGAAAAAAGTTCGCCTTTATGATGCGTAAAGTTTCATCACCACTCTGCCAGAGTTGCGGGCTCATCGATGATGTGCACCACATCCTGGCAGAGTGTGTTCGAAGCGAAGATATTAGATCCCGGCTTAATGCTTCTGGTTCGTTGAACATCGGTATGTACAATTCCTTATTGTCTGACCCCACTTCGAAAGATGCCAGGGAATTAATTGTACAAAATTAATGTAAGATTTTGTCAAATTAATGTCAATGTAATTGTTATTGTTATAGAGTTGTAGGTTACTTAGGCGATATAGTTGCGAAGGCGACTAAGCTTTTAATAAAAAAAAAGCTGATTACCTTATTGACCTAGCAAGATCTTAACAGGTTTATAGGACTACTACGATACCGTGTCCTTAACGTTGTCCTGGATGCAAACACACAGGTAAGCAAATCAACTAACATGACAGCTCCAACTAATGCTCGGGAGCCCATTTTTTAAAATGCAGCGGGAATCTAAGAACTTGTATTCAACCCACGACGAGATAATTCACCATAAACGTGATATGAAAAAAAAGTTCGCAATTTTATTTCCTATTCGTGGTTTTTGTTAATCGTCCACAATCTTTTCATCGAGTCGCGTGGTTATATCAAGGATTATAATAATTCAGTATTATGTAGTGATCTAAAAGAACTCGTTATTATTGCCAAAACAGTTGATGTATCAGATTCTGATGTGTAATCATCATTATCCATGTTTAATGCATAACAATACGTAAACGCTGTGAACGACTTTGTACTAAAAATTTTGTATTAACTTTTGTCTGTTTGCTCCATTCTTATTGTTATATAATTTTATTTCTCAGTTTTTTTTATATATCTATGTATTTTAGTTTAATTACAGTTGCAAATACTTTTATAAATATGTATTTTGAATGCACCTCGATTTTTAATAAAGCAGTGGTTTAAAAGTATCCTGTGTTTTGAGTTCGAATCCCAGACAGAAACATTTTTTGTGTGAGCAACAAATAATTATTCTGACTCTGTCCGCTTCGTGCAATAGCTGCCTTTTGATTAAAAATAAAAACAGCATAGTTGTGCAAGATGTGTGACTTAAATAAGCTACAAATGAGAAAAGAATCCAGATATATGAGCACCGTCACGTGTCAAAGTGTGTATGTGATATATATGGGATATCCGCTTCGTCAATGATACTGAAGGCCGGGCCAATAGGTATAGTCAGGTTGTATTGTGAAGATTGTCAGAATCGAGAGCGCTGTTTATATACGAGTGATTAATTGTTTGTTGAAAGATTCACATAACGACTGTCTATCTCTGCTTAGAAGTATATTCGCTATACTATAATGCGAATATTAAAATGTTTAAAACACTGTTTTGGGCGTTAGGGAATGACAGTTATGTTGTACTTGCCATCACGATACATATATCACCTGTTATGTTGTTATATTTACATATATCTTCTATAAATATGTGTATAAATCAAT
The DNA here is from genome assembly GCA_014332785.1 of Antheraea mylitta. Taxonomy (NCBI): domain Eukaryota; kingdom Metazoa; phylum Arthropoda; class Insecta; order Lepidoptera; family Saturniidae; genus Antheraea; species Antheraea mylitta. The sequence goes on along the minus strand of JACEII010000028.1, from coordinate 5,672,893 downwards.
TACTGTTCGTTAGTCTAGCTAAAACTTGAGAACAACTGGGTAGTTTTAGCTGATTTTGGTGTTGAAACGTTCTTCGTAGTCCAGGGAACGTTTAAACGGTAAAAAAGTATAGAAAAATTGCGAGCAAGATAGTAAAAACAACAATTTCAATTGCCCATACAAACTGTTCTAGCCACTTTCCTGTCAAACTTTTGACGTTCGTCCTTTCCGTATGGTAGACTTGGGTCCAATTTAAATTAAGGGATTTAAATCGACAACATATATCCAAATTACTCAGATCTCGGGTTATCGTGTATATACATTTTAATATTTTGATGATTGTCCTAGTTGGTTCGTTTAGAAATGATTGTCATTTTTCTGACATATTTTGATGGTTATCATGGTTTGGAAGGCAAATAAAAAAAGTTTTTATTTAGAAATTTACACACACAATATCTATAATTTTATTGTAGGTAAACTTTAATTTATAAATTCCGAGAGTTATGAAAATTTTGATCGGTAGGCGACATATCGATCAATCTGACCGCGAAGGCAAACCAGGCGAGCTGATAGAACATAGCTCGATGGGATGCAACGGCGATGTGGCGGTAGGCACTGATGACTCCGATAAGTCTGAGTGTACCAGAACTCCGGCCAAGTTTTGCTCCTGGCTTCCTTCAACCATTTCTACTTCTTTTAACCCTTTGGGGATTATATTTAAAAATTGAAATTTTCCATTTTGTCATCCAGTGTATAATTTTTGGTCTGACGTAAATTTGTTTTTGAAATAAATTTTCTGTAGTTTAGCACTATAAATGCGCTTTGTACGGTCTAAGAATTAATCAAATTAAAAAAAAAATGGAAGTAATCTACGGTTATTGTTTTACATTCAGCATAACGTAATATATAGTTGCAAAAACAGGGACATGTACTTAGGTGTCCTGCCGTTCGATCCACTTTTAGCGAAACGGGCAATGCTTAGCTACTTAATAATCTTAAAACTATATGGATTTTTTTTTTTTGGAAAACTATTAGACTCACATTATCTTTTCAAAGACATTTGATGTAATTTTTATGACATTTTGTGTTGTATAACAACCTATGAAAATAGCAAAGTCTGACATTACCGATTAAAATTTTTAGCTTTTTAACGAAGAGAGTTTCGCTAAAAAGGTTAGGTTTCATTTCGTTAAGATAGGTGATAGGAATACACCGGGACACCTAGTATAATATAAAAAAATGTTTTTGAGATGGGCCGAATAGTCGAATATTAAGTTAAGATTCAAGCACGTAGTCGTCAGATTCAAGTTACCATATATGTTAGCTTAGTTCGCAGTAACCGTGTCCATCGTTTGCATATGCATGAGATAACTTTGATTGCTTCGTTGATTACAACATAATATTATGAGATACACTTTACCGTATATGTTGGTAGAATATGCATGGTTAGCAAAAAATGAAAAGCCCCAGAGATTATCACTTAAGAAGATAACATTTTAATAGAAAATGAAAGAAATAGATTGTGATTAATGATGATTCAATAGGTACTCATTTGATTGAATCTCCAGAAGTAGAATTAAATGAAGGACTTTAAACAAAGTAAAACCTACGACCATTTCAGCATTCGTGAATTCGGGATGCTATCATTATTGTTTAAGGAAATCTATTAAATACCAGCTTCTGCCCGCGACTTCATCTGCGTGGAATACTTACTTTAGGCTAATGCTAACAAGCAGCGTACGCACCAAGGTGATAAAAAAAACAATTTCAAGAATGAAACGTTCTTCATTAGTGCTCCGTTCCTATTGGTCCTAGCATCATGACTTGTAACCTGTAGCTTTCTTCGATAAATGAGCTATCTAACACTGAAAGAATTTTTAAAATCGGACCAATAGTGTCTGAGGTTAGCGCGTTCAACCTACTAAACAAACCAACCCTTCAACTTTGTACTAAGAGTATAGATTACTATTCATCTCTCATATTTAAATCCAGTCATCATTCAAATTACAATAACTTTTAATAGAGTGGACTGATTTTAATGAAACAAAAAATTAATTACCCCTGAGGATATGCTTTATGATTTTGATGAGGATGAGGTTTTGTTGTGAACTCAGTACTTTAGCAGTGATGCATGGTCGTACAAACAGAGACCAGGTGACTTTCGTCATTATGGCCGGCATGACAGCGGCGACCGACCATGAATAATCTGTCTCTCGGTGGTCGCCACTGTTTTTGGTTGTACTATGCTTACCATCAGGCAAAGTGCAGTCACTTTGTCGTGCTTCAATAATAAAAAAAAGAAAGACAGACAGACATTTCTAAAAATGATTGAAATGTATTCTATTACTTATTTCTAGACACCTGCAACAATTTTTTTTAAATGAAAATCGAACACACCTTATATTTACATTCTTATTATACTTAATGTATAAATATAGATCTCTTACGTTGAAAACTAGATATATGAATACTTATAGAAAGCTCTCCAACTGATCTGAACTTAATTACAAGAGAACCAGCGTCCAGAAACTTACAGAAGCGAGAGCGACTTGCCCTCGTTCGCTAATTGTGCCCACTACTTGACCACTCACTGCAAGACTTCTCTGCTGCATGATGGTGACACACCGGCGTCTCGTTTATTTTCTTTTTTTAATAATCTAAAATTCTGTTAATTTTATTATAATATTTTTTTACGCCACAGTTTAATGATAAAGTGTTCTTGTTTATTACTCGAGAATATATATTCTAATTCTACAATAAGTATGTATTTTCTGTTATTTTATTGTACTATTCTTTGAGATGGCTGAGCTGACGATAATAACATTACTACAGGAAAATTGAGGACTTATCAGCTTATTACTTTGATTTCATATAATTATGTTTTCCTGATGGATGCTTATGTGCTAAGCAGTGGTAATACAATTTAATACAGGTAACTTAAAAACTATAAAGGAGTTAGTTAATATAGAAGGATGAAACAAATTAAAAGATAGTCCATGGTGAATCGAAATAAAAGACGTAGAAAGTAAATATAATTGACTTAAATATCTATTACATTTATTGCATTAATTAATATTGGGCGTAAAGTGCGTGTAATACATTCAACAGTTAGAGAAAATGATTTCTCCTCCTTTTTCCTTTGACTAAAGCTTTCAAGTTAAAATAGGATAAGTATTAATTTTTTATATGAACAACTTGTCCTGTCACACCTACATAAGATTTAATTTTACTAAGAAAAAAAAAACATAATTGAATCAATCAAATATAAAGAAGACTTGCGTTGGGATAAAATAGGCCCCTTATACCCCAGTTACCAGTATAATCGCGGTATGAATCCAATAAAACTCGTTGTGTCTCAGACCTAAGTTACAAACTTTCTTAGAATGGGTCACCAATTACACAAATTGACGAAGCAGTTAAGAGGTTATTTAAATAGGAGTAAGGCCTTTGATTCCGGACCTTCCTGTCCTTGCATAAATTTGAACGCTTTACCTGCCATTGATTAGTATCAATAATTTAATTATGACATAATAGTTTATGTCAACTTAATTAACCTTAACTTAACCTTCTATATCTTTTTATCTTAGTTTTTATTCATTGAATATATATAGACGTAATATTTAAAGTAGTCTCTGTTATTATTTAGCGTACTTCATTTTCATAATTTTATGTAAAAGCTTGTATACCTAATTAAGATTTTTAAAAACAAAATGAAAATGTATACTTTGAGATTAATACAAACTCTAAAAATCGTGAGCACCGATTTTCATCAAATCACTGTTCTACCAAACAGAACATTACTCTTACATTTTGTTTTTTAAAAGGAATGAACAAATCGTGGCCCGGAGTTAAAAGTCCATAGGAAAATGTGTAATAGTGTTACTGCGTGAAGGTTTTGTGAATAATATAGTTAGTCGCTATCGAACTTGTTTTATATATTAAGGAAATTAGTAATTAGATCGATAAAGTAACTAAGTAATTATGTAATAAACAATATTAACTCGCGGTTTCAGTCCCAAGTAATCCTTAAGAAACATCGTAAGATAACTTATGGGGTAGGAATCAAACCATGTGACTAAATAGCGCAGTATCACCAACGTAGACGTTTACAGATCGGCAATTCTCAGTACTGCTTGGTACTCGTCTCGCATTCAAAATATCCTCGGCGCCTTATTCCCCGTACCGTGCCTCACGGCCTGTTCACACTTTAACCGTATTGCTTAATGTTATTTGTGTTCTATGTTTCGTAAATCTAAACTCCGAAGTATCTTTACGTGTGATAGATAGTCTATAGTGCTTCTAAAATAAATGTATTATAAAATCGATAGATAAGTTTTCAAATTAGATTAATAGTTTCAGATATTACAGCTTTTAAAATATTTCAATCCGAGGTGTGCCGTGCACTCTTGAGCTAGTTGTCAAATAAAATCGGCTGAGTTTCTTAAGAGCTCGCCTTAGTAATCCGGTGAAGCTGTTAAGATCTTGCTAGGTAAATAGCGTAGTCAGTTCGAAAAAAAAATTAAAATATTGATTTTTTTAAAAACAAATCAATAATTAATTCTTGAAATGTTGAAATAACCTATATTTTAATGACAGTTAAATAATAATAAAGTTATCTGTTAGACCAAAAACTAGAGTTGGAATACTGTAATGTTTCTCATTGCACTATGAAGAAGGAGGGAAATGTATTAAGTGCGTTGGTAAATAAATTAAGTGTAGAGATACATAGCAGTGTGGATACACTTACATACAGAATAGCTGAGTAAAGCATTCACAACGGTTGAAATAACTCGGAGATATAAATATTTAAATTAATTGTATTGCCAATAGTTACTTTAAGTAAATTAATATACCATCTAAGTTTACTGATTATTTACTTAACTTCATTAAGTGTACATATCAGGATTATATAGCACATTTACGTTAATTCTATACATGTTCGGCGTCGCTTTGCTACATATTTATCAAGAAATCAAAAACTTTTCTACAAAATAAATTTAGTACAAGAAATACTTAAGAAGCGGATTTACTAAAAAGGAAAATATATATTTTACCTAGTGTTGCTATAAATACTAAAACAAAAAATAATATATTCTATTGCAAATAACATTTATTACTTTTACAGCGTGTTTATTGTTTACTTTTATTGTTTTATTTAATTGGCTGACAAACAATTTAATTGGCTGCAATACAGTCCCTTAAATGTTGAAGCCAGTTATCAATAGAAGCACGCACTCTTTTCATGGGAAAATTCTTCATTGCCAATCGTACGGATTGTTTTAGGGACTTCAAATTATCATAGCGTTTAGAGCAAGCCGTACTATCTAAAACTGACCATAAATCATTATCCAGCGGATTATGATCGGAACTCGACGACGGCCAATCTTCAGCTTTGATGAAGGTCGAAATGTTCGTTTCCAACCAAGCCTTAAGAGCCAGCACCGAGTCTTGCTGGAAGGACCATTCTTGGTTATTGAACATGGTGTGGTTAAGGGGCTTCTCTACTTTCTCAAGAATGGTATCTTAATACACTTGTGCCGATGTTTTGATACCTTTATCACAAAAGTATGGCTCAGTCACTCCTTCATGGCTAATACCCCGCCAAACCATCACTGAAGTCGGATAGTGCCCAAGTTACTCTCTGTCGACTAATTGGGAATCTTCCTTAGAGCTTTGAGCATAAATACGGTCATTGTGTTTGTTAAAATGTTGCTCAATTGTAAAAAATTTCTTATCCTTAAACAAAAATTTTCTATGACCTCCCTTTGCGTATCGCTTCAGTAGTTGTTTCGATTTTACCACCCTATTCTTTTTTTAATTATCAGTTACGAAATGACCAGTACGTCTCTTATAGGCTTTATCACCCCACTCCATTTTAATATCACAAAATATTGTACAATGTATTGGCGCCAAAATGATAAAACTCAATAAATAATCATATAAAAACGACAGATTACAAATTCAAATGTAATATTTTGTTTATTTTTAATTGTAACAGTATTTATGGCCAGACTAAGTATATTATACTAGCTGACCAGGGGCATTCGTTTCTGTGGCTCAGTTGGTATATGTTGAAATAATATTATGATAAACTATTTTCACAAGTAAAACGTGGTCCCATCTATGAGATATCTATAACAGCCGGTCCTATGAGTCCTACTAGCTTCATTCGTCACGCGAGTGTCCAGTAACAGGAAGTCTTTGGCCGATGCAGTTTGGTGACTCCTAAGCTACGACTAACAGCAGCATGTTTATCTAATGTCTATATTGAGAATTTGGTCTATTTGATAATTAAAACCTTTCAGTAATAAATACATAATAAAATCTCTAAGCAAGCAGCACAATTCGCGTCTCAAATTAATATTTTACATGCGCTGTAGGTATATTTTTTATTACGTAAAAATATTATATCTGTGTCTAATAGTCCAATAGTTGTAAAGGCAGTAGTACAAAGGCAGCGGTGTCGCGATGTGGCGCACAGAGTCATTTTAATTTTCACATCCTGTTTGTGTGGCTTCACTGAACCTCTTCCTTATAACTTGCACCACGGTAACTACGAACTCAAACCGTATTTTTTATCGTATTATGAAAAAATTACAGTACGATATGTAAGGATAAGCATGATACCATTATTCATTAATTTATATGTACAGTGCTTACTGATTTCCTGCAACCCTACTTTCAATAAAGTCTGATGGTAATGAGAAACTCACTATTATTGAATTTTCACTGAAATTTTATTATCATAAACTTTTATTTTTCATGATTTTGTTACACAAAAGTCATTGAAGATGTAACTTTTTTTAATAAATATTCTAATACCTTAAATAGTACTGGTTGTGTTGTAGCTTGTATGTGATATTTTAAAATGTTTTACTTGCTTGTTAAATAATAAAAATGAAATAAAAGTTAAATAATAAAATGTCTTATTTTCATAATTTTTGTATTTTATTTTCTTAACAATGTCGTTCGTGTTTCGCGCGATGTGTAATTTATACAGTACACGCTTACCGCCGCATCGTCCGCAGCCCGCAGTTGTATCGCAACGGGAACGCAGCGGGTCAGCGCTGGTTATACTGTCTAATAGCGCACTATCTACAACATGTTGCCTCTCTCTGGACTATTGCCGATTTGAAATTATATTAAATATAGATGTTACAATTTTTCCTTTAGCTTATTTCCTTCAGTTTAATTTTAGTTTCAATGTTCTGTTTAATGTATTATATTTTATCTACAATGATAAATGCAGCTGGCTGGATAGTGGAACGTGACAAGCAAAAAATATCTTGTTACAAGTTCATCACCATGTTCACAGTGAAGGTTCAATGACATAAACGGGAGTGATGCATCTTTTTCTTTGAATAAATTAAAGTAAATAAGATAATCATTTTTATTAAAACTTCGACTTATTTAATTTTATTTCACTTTATTAACTATGTATCTACAGAGTAAGTTTCTCACACGTTTAAATAAAAAAGGGTCAAACAAAGACCATCGCCTATTTATGTACTTTTTTGAATGTATTCATGTGGCTGTTGAATTGGACGTATTCTTTTCACTATGTTAATTTACTTTCTGGTGAAAAAGAAAAAAGAAAACGTAAATTCACTTACATATCTTTTGATTAAATGAGCAAAATTTCCATCAAATACCAATTTAACTGAAAACTATTTCGAGTATACTCAATAGAAAATAATGGTTGATCGAATTGAATGTGGCTAAAACGACAACGAGGCTTGATTGGAGAAGCCTTCTTGGCTCGGGGACCAAGAAGTAATTAATATTAAAACCTTGTAAGCAATACCTATACCTTAGGACTCGGTATGTAACTGTGTATATTAATTCTATTTTTACTAATTCTTCATGGATATGTTTGGTATAGAATACTTTATCATAATTTACAGATTGAGTAAGCAGTTCTTTCATATACGGTTAAAAATATCCTATATATCATTTTTATAAATGAATGTTGGTACATCTCCGGCTTATAATTATTGACTATTTGACTGATCACTATCAAAGTTACCACATCATAGTACTCTGTATAGTTATGGTGACGCTACAGTGTTAATAATCGTAGATTATTTTCAGATAACATTGTTCATCACTTCACTATAGTCGTTTTTCGTTTATTCTTCACGATTTCAATGAATTAATACTTTATTATTCATTTTAATTCGTGCAGTGGCGACCTTCATATCATGAGTTAACCAGACATGTTGCAGAACACAGTTACTATTGTGAGTAGTGCAAATTAAAATACTCTAACACTAAAGTGTAACTAAAATATAAATAATGTACTAATGGAATAAAATATATACATACCTACACATATACAGAAAATATTACATCTTATTCAGCAAAAATATCAAAAGAGATAAAAAAAAATTGAGCCGTCACGGAACGCCTGGCAGATGTGAAACATCAAAATTGTTTTGTATAAGTTATATGCATAAAAGACAAAGTTAAAAAAATTACAAATTAGTTCATAAAATAATGACTGTTTATTTATTTTATTACATAAATATTTATTTTTATTAAATACAAAATACAAAAATTCAACAAGGGGCTAGCGCGGTGTGTTTTGCGACATTTATCAAAGGGCGTTAGGTCATCGACGCGTGCTACGTAACACTAGTAGAACAAGTGCCCTACAAGATAGGGATGCAAATGTTTTTGAGTATTTCGTTATTAGTGCAATATTCGTGTTTTGTGTCGCCACGCTAACAATCATGTTTACCCTCCGCCTATAGATGTTTCACATCAACAATATTATAATTATATTTCACTATATAGTTGCATACACGGTTGTAGTATTTAGACTAGCAGTGCACTATGAGCACAGAACTGCAGAGACGCGGTGGGCGGCCGCTGTCCGCTCGCGCCGCTTCCTGCCGCTGAAGCCGCTGGATTTATGGCTCACCACTGATTTATAGCCTCAGAGCCGCACACTACCTCTTGGTCCGAATTTTAGCTTTAATTTCATTATTTGTATGTATACTTCTTCACATATTTTAATTGTACTGTTTCACTAAATAATGTGTTATTTTTTACAAAAATATTCTAAACATAGATATATAATATTTAATAACACAATAGAAATGAGAATAATGTTCTCATTTGCATAGAAACTGCCCATCATTGCGGTATCTTCTCATATTTTCTACACATTACGTTAATTTTATGAGCATTGTAAATAAATTAGATTCTTATGATCAACAAAGATAAGTTTCAAGATGTCTTATAAAGACTTGGTTATACTAAATGAAGTAGGAAAATGGCCGGACAAAAAAGGTATATTATTGTCATATGTGGCATAAAATAATTCTTTTTTATTAGGGTTAGCTGATAAGTAAAAAACACGATGCAATTATTTTCAAATTTATCGATGTTAGTTACATGAATGTGTAGAATTATATAAATGTCACAATTACTGAAACAATCTCAAATATAAGTACTTCAGTGGACGTTACTTTTCATTTCTGGACGGGATTGATTGGTCGCTGTCATAACTCAATGTATTTCTTTTTTTTTATTCTGGAGAATGGGGCTATGCAGGCCTTGGTCCTGTATCACTGCGACCAGTAGTGATCTATTGTGATCGCCCCATGTTACTAGAGCTCTCCGCCTAGTCCTATAGTATTTAAGAACTGCAGGACTTTTTTGGATGAGAGCAACTGTACCTCATCCGGAAGCAAAACATGCTTTCCCAGAATCCGGTTTCGTGTAGGCTTTAGTGGATCACATTCGCACAAGAGGTGTTTGGGGGTCTCATCTGCACTATCACAGAATCTGCACTCTCTTGTGCTCTGGACATCGATGTTGTACAAGTGCTTTTTAAGATGACAGTGTCCAGTGAGTGCTCTCACTAAAACCCGTATTTGATTCCTACCGAGTAATAGGGCCTTACCAGCATATCGCTAGTTAAATGCTCTGATGAGCTCCTTGGAATGATTTTGTTCTGGCAAGTTACGCCAGAATGTTTTAGCTTCTTGATTGTAATGGTTTCTAAGGGTCAAGAGAGCTAGGCTTTTGAGTATTCCACAGAAAGGTTCTCGACCGATGTGTATTCCCATAGCCCCTGCTCTTGCAAGTTCATCAGCAACTTCGTTGCCACGAATGCCTGCATGCCCTGGAACTCATCGCAAAATTAGTCTGTTTTTTGTCCCAGACTGTTTAATACAGCCACGCAATTTGACACATGTTTCGACTCAACTGAGTCTGAAGCAAGTGCCAGTAAGGCTGCTAGACTGTCCGAGTGGATATAAATTGTATGGTTAACGTAGTCTTTTTGCAGATTGATATGGGCACACTCTAAAATAGCGAACACTTCTGCTTGAAAAATGGAGGCGAAACAACCAAGGTTAGTACGTTTCCTAAACTTAAGTCGTTCCCCATAAATACCACAGCCTACGTTAAGTCCCATTTTGGACCCATCAGTATACCACAATAGGCTACCCGGTTTCTACGTTATTTCACTGTTAGTCCAGGAGTCCCGTGGCGGTATGTCTACTGTGTAGAATTTTGTAAAATTTGTTTCAGGTATTTTTATATCTGATATCATACCTAAAACTGGCGTTTCTATCCCTTAGTTCAGTATGGATCTTAAGGACAGGGATAGCCACTTCGCTCTTCCCTGTACGTGCATTCTGTGCATTGTTGACCTCGCCACCTTTTCTACATGTAGGTGAAGGGGCAGAAGATTCAACACAGCTTCCAGAGCCGCTCCAGGAGAGGTCGACATAGCTCCCGTCGCTAAGATAGACGCTGTCCTTTGTACCGAAACTAAACGGGTTCTAACAGTTAACTGGCTAGTTTTACCGCTCCAGAGCACACAGGCGTACGTTATTGTCGGTCTGACTATTGCGGTATAAAGCCAGATGACCAGCCTAGGGTTTAAACCACAGCGTTTACCAGCCAGTCGTCCGCATATACCCATTGCAAATTTTGCTTTTTGAATTGAAGCATCAATCTGTTTGTTCCAAGTTAATTTTTGGTCTATAATTACTCCCAAGTACTTGGTCTCTGTTGAAAAGGTAATTGTCTTGCCATTTAAAGTAGGATGTACTAATTTGTCATGACACCTTTTCTACGTAAATGGTACCAATACTGTTTTGTCTGCATTGACTTATAACTCGTTATCGTTGCACCATTTGTGAATGGCAAGTAGTGCTTTCTGCATAAGGTACGAGATAGTACTTTGACAGTAGCCTCGGACAACCACCACCAGGTCATTGGCATAGCCCTGGGTGTCTATCCTCAGTTCGTCCATCTTATGCAGGAGCTGGTCAACCACCAAGGTCCATAATAGGGGTGAAAGCACCCCACCTTGAGGGCATCCCCTTGTGGTTACCACCTCATGATTTATGCCATGTAGTGTCAGTTTGACTGTTCGATTTGTAAGCATTGCTTCGATTCACTTGGCGATAGTGGTATCTACTCTTTTGATCACAAGGCCCCGGAACAAAGTTTTTATTGGGGTATTATCAAACGCACCGTCAATATCTAGAAATGCACATATTGCAATTTGCTTGTCTTCCAATTCCTTTCCTATCTTGTCTGTCAGACATAGCAGGGTAGTTTCGGTAGATTTACCTTTGCTATAGGCATGTTAGTTAGCGTGTATAGGGCTTGTAACCAATATCACCTCCCTAATATATTTATCAAGTATCTTCTCCAGTGTTTTGAGAAGAAAAGATGTAAGGCTTATGGGTCTGAAAGACTTCGGTAAAGCATAGTCTTTCTTGCCGGCCTTAGGTATGAATAGGACTTGTACTTTTGTCCACAATTCAGGTATAAATCCCCATGCAGGGCTAGCTCTAAAGATCTTGACTAAAGTCGGTGTTAGAATGTCCATTCCTTGCTGTAAAAGCACAGGTTGTATTCCATCCTCACCGCTTGATTTATATGGTTTAAAAGTTTTATAGCCCATTTCACGTTCTGTGGTCTTATGATTACTGTCGCTCTACGCCAGTCCTCCACCTGGGGTTTACCCTTGGGGGGCATTAATTCGCTTTGCGACATAGGACTCTCAGACCCTGGAAAATGGACTGAGGTAAGAATCTCCATAGTCTGCTTTTCATTAGCAGTAAAAGTACCATCTGATTTTTTGAGGAGCCCTATTTGATTAGGTTTGTCCTTGGCTAGCACCTTGTGAATTCTTGCTCCGTGAGGCATATCATTTATTTCCTCACAGAATTTCCTCCAGGATTCCCGCTTGGCTTTCCTAATTTCTTTGTTATAGTTGGTTAGAGCCGCTAGATACGCTTCCCATTCTTTGGTCTTTTTGGCTCTATTAAAAAGGTGTCTAGTTTTTTCCCTCAGTTTCATGAGTTTTTTGTTCCACCAAGGTACTCGTCTTGTTGAGGTCTTTTGCCGTACAGGGCAACTTCGCTCAAAGGCGTCTACAATCGCCGTTGTAAGAGCAGTTGTTGCCACTTCTAGACTCTCAATTGTCTTGATAAATTTAGGGACTGTTTCCAGGTTATATCTTAGGTTATCTCTATAAGATGCCCAATGAGTATTCCTAGGGTCCCTATATATAAAGTTCTCACTTTGTAGCGAGTTTAAGATTTCATATTTTACATGCCTGTGATCAGAAATTGAGTTTTCGTCACTTACATGCCAGTTAGTTATGTACCTAGCAAATTTTTTTGTGGCGAATGAGATGTCCAGAACCTCTTGTCTAGCGCGTGTTACAAAGGTTGGTTTACACCCTTTGTTTAAAATTACTAGAGTGTGAGAAGTGATAAAATCGTAAAGTAACTCACCTCTGTCGTTGATGTTGCTACTCCCCCAACCTGTATGGTGTGCATTGGCATAACAGCCAACCAATAGCTCAGCGTTGTGTTCCACGGCATAGTCTACAACTCGCACAAGTTCTTCTGTTGGGTTGGTCTTCTCTCCAGGTAGGTAGGCTGAACATACAAGTAGTTTCGGGCCCTGCCACCCGTCGAGATTAAAGTACGCTGCAACCAGGTCGTCTGAGCAGAGCTCTAGAACAGGTAAAAATTTAGTTCTTTTGCTAAAAACTATGCTAACTCTGGGCTTAGCCCCACAGTTATGTGCTAAGACGCTCCCTGTGGTGTTCAGTTCCATGACTTTATTTTTGCGCAACCAAGGTTCTTGTATAAGAGCGAGGTCAGCAGTGCCTTCTGCAAGGCACTTCTCCAGTACCGCCGTTGCCGCGACAGCATGGTGAAGGTTAATCTGGAGCACCCTCGCTTTACCCTTAGATGATGCTATTGTTTTTTACGTGCAGGTGTTTTGCTGGCGGTTGCCCTTCCTGTCTGGGGACGTGACCGTCCACCCCTAGGTTGGGTTCCGCCGGTCTTTCCCTGTCTGCCTCCCCTACCAGCGGGCCATGGGTGAAGGCTTTTTTGCGTCACTTGTGACGCCAGCCTTTCTCCCAGCCCAGTGGCTGTGGAGGTAGAAGGGACAGGATCACCTACAGTATTTACAGGCAAAGAGGGTTGTGCTGTCGCTTGGGCTCGCTGTCCCTCAATTTGCCCTATGTTGGAGGAAGGACCAGCCAGTGGCTTAACCTCCTGAGCTCCTTCGGCTCCAATTTTGACTTTAAATATTATCCATCTAAAGCCAAACATAACTTTATTGTTATTTTTTTGAAGAGTCTGAAGTGACGGATCGTCAAGGGCGAAAGCGACAAATCTTCCTCCCTTTTCCTCCCTTGTAGTACTCACCAGTGTTCAGGATGTAAATCAGGGTTCTGTATCCGTATTAATTCGAGTGCGTTTTCAAGGGTCGCAGCCTCGTTATCCGGTAGAAACGCTGAGCCAATTGCCGGCTTCGGGAGTTCACTCTCCGACATGATTGTTAGGTCAGCCTCCGGCCAGGGCTTTATGTTGGGAGTGGTTTCAGTTAACCACTTTCTACTCATCTCGTCCATGCACGTGATGAGCATCCAGCCCGGTCGGTGACTGAGTCCTAGGAATCGTGGGCTAGCGCCTTTGATTCCTATTTTTAGAATTTCTTTTGTGAGGGCGTTGTGAACAAGTTTCATTTGTTCCACACTCATGGAATTCACATTTCGTATTCTCACTCGCGTGGACCCAGCAACTTCACCAAAACTGTGCCTAACCCTAGTGTTTGGGGCAGTCTTAAGGGCCTTTTTAGGCTGTAAATTGGGGGATTCCTCTTCAGACTGAATTCGCTTTACCGTCTTCGGTCTTCCGGGGTTTCCAACCGGATTTTTCGGTCCAGGGCTTTCGGCAAAGCGTCAGCGCCTCAACGGGGCTAACGTCCGCTTGCACTAGCTTCCGGAACCTCCTCCTTGCTGCTCCCGACATTTTACGTCTCTTACTCCTTATCTCTTCAGAGTTTGACACCCTGGGCGGTGTGGTTACCGAGGCAACTTCCGTCCCGAGGTTCCTCCTGTCAACTTCAGGAGTGTTAGATTCGGGCGTCGCGGAGGCATTATCTCCCACCATCCCAGTTGAGATATCGTCCCTGGAATCTTCCAGGGCGTAAACAAGGGAATTTAAGTCTAAAAGAATTTTCTCACTATCTTTGTCCATGTTATTCCCACGAGAAGCTAGGAAAAAAAGGTCACACACCGACAGAGCCCCGCATATCGGTGGAAGAGCATAATTACTCTCCGAGGTGCCCTGGTATCGGAGAGGTACCGTTTGCGACTGAACTCACCTTCAGCCACGCATCCTTCGGCACGGTTCACATAACACCTTGGATTGGTCTGGTCCTCTTCGCCAGTGGCCAGCAGTATTCACTTTGGAATGCTGCTGACTACTGCCCAGGATACACCACGTGGAGGTGGGACCATCTTCGCACCCCTAACTCAATGTAACAAAAGCTTTTGATTTTATTAGCCTGAGGTGTACTTGAGAGCTGAAACCGTAACTTTAAATAAAAATCCTTGAAAATGCCTTTAAAAGAATTCAAATTTATAAAAAAAAATAGTACTCACTATAACAAACGATAGTTTGCAGACATTTTTGTAGCCAATTGTTTTTCGAACGTGAAGCGATCGCGATCGCCTCAACTCCATGGCGGTAGACAGCTACAGAGGTTTTATTGTAAGGGAAAGTATTTAAGCATATTATTCGCGAACAATGCTAAAATATTAGTATCTGAAAAAAAACAAGAAAATAATGGTTGAATCAGCCCTCGGTTAGTTGTTGACACTGTTGGTATATATTTGTACCAAATAAAAATTTAAGTAATAAAAATTAAATGTAAATGAAACAATAACTACAGAGATTGCAGAGTAAACCTACATGTGTTCTCTTTTTCACGAAGTATCATTAGATCCGGAATGAATCGTCGGATGCGAGCGCTTAAGACATATGAAATTGAAACCTACAACTTACTTTAAGACTTAAAAGTTATCCATAGATAGCCACAATCTTATCTGTTATAGTTCTTCCCTACTTCCTAGACGTGTGTCATTAATTAGTGTTTATTATACCTTTTTGTAGAAAATAGTAAAAACTAAACTTGTTTACAACTTAATTTGAAAGCATCCAATTTTGATTTTATTTTTGGTTGCTTATAACGCTATTCTATTAAGAAAGTAATAAAAATTCACGATTATTTATACCTATATATAAAATGTACTCCAACTGTATTGTAAGCTGTATACAATATTATTGAATAAAAGTAAATTGAACGTCTGAGAAGCCCCTCGATAGCTTCGTCTGAGGTAATTCCATCCGCTAGTCTCAATAAAAATAAACATGGTCTCAATCAGATATCGCAATCAGGTGCTCTTATTCCCATACATGCAGTCGTGTCAGAGATACGGCTTAAACGAACGCGAGGCGTCTGCACCCCTGCGAATGGCTTTAGTAACTGCGCTCTTCACGCGTGGCCATTAGAAACGCAAAAAAATATTAATTACTAGTTACCATGCGCCGCCGCTTGTTGCTGTGACTCAGTTGTTACATGTTGAATTAAAATTAAATTTTTGCGTGCCGCCATTTATTAGATATATATAGAAGTCGATTCTACTGTTTTCTGTCATCAAACTTATTTAAAGCGCCATCTGTTTGAGACTGATGAAACTTGCATTAAAATTAATAACAATAACCAACGTTGAAAATCATTTAGTTTTTAATAAAAAAATAATGAAGCCATTAACCACAATAAAAATATCCTATTTCTCAATATGGATCAAATTATATATAAATCCCAACTTTCATGAAGGTAAGTTGAGTAGTTTCGGAGTTCATAGTGGATAAATATGATGATACTGGAATTATATATTATATAATTAGATTTATTATTTAATCGTATGGCTAAAATGGAGTGATCAGTTGAATTGTATTACTATAATTGGAGGTTTAATGCTTTCAGCCATTTTAGGGCATCGTCCGTAAGAACGATCAGGTCATCAGGGGCACCATTAAATTTCCTTAGTGGGCATTTCTGTATGATGTGTGCTATGGATTGGATATCTACCCCTCAGTCACAACGTGCCGAGTCAACCCACCCACACCGGTATTTAAACTCTGCACACCGCCCGTGACCAGTACGCAATCTGTTTAACTTGCACCATTCACCTCGGGGCAATTCGAAGCCCTTAGTATTAGATGATGACATTTTATTGTATTGTTTGTATAGAGAGCTATTTGGATTCCTCTATTTTATATCAAGAAAACCTACAGTCGTTGTAACTTTAATCATTATCCATCGTGTGAACACTCTGTTTAAGTTGCAAAACATTGTGGCGTCGAATTGTGTTGTGGCAGTATACATTGTTTATATATTTTATTATGTTTATTAAAACAGTATTATTAAGTAGTAATATTGAGGACACTATATTCTGTAATCTTTGGTATTTTATTTCCACTGTATGTACTATATATAGCGTATAATCATTTTTTTTTCCACTTTAAACTTCGTACTTGATACTCAGAATACAAGCTTCATTGAACAACTGTCTTAAGTATTCATATGTATTTAAGAGCATCGACATATAGAATATATTGTTTTTAAGAATATTTAACTGAAATCGTTACTTAAAGAACAATAAATTACTATTCTTATTTTCATTGGAATTTATGAAATTATATATGTATCTGATTTAGTGGCCCGAAAGGAATGTGTGGCACGCGTCACGCGCGCCATTCCGTCAACAATATTGTCTAAAGCAATTTGTATGTAAATCAATTGTTGTCAATACTATTTATGCCGATGGTTATTGAGCATAAGTAATTTACTTTCATTCGCGGATAACACTATACAAAAATCACTTCTACTATCATGTATATTCAAGCGAATCTTCTTTTTCTTAGTTGACTGAGTTACGGGAATAAACACGAATCCAAGGAAAGTTCGAGAATTGTTAATAAGGGAACTTTGTACTTCCCCAATTTCTTCTGTTATGTTACGAGAGCTTTACATTTTATTAGATTATTAGTAATAAAATATGTAATAATTTGAGTTTATTGATATTGTAATTTAATGGAATGCCAGAGAGTATAATAAAACCAATACGTTGTGTATATCACCACGTAACTGTGAATAATAACAATTGATAGTATTACATATTTAAAAAGTTATGCATCATTTTATTCATAATTGTAGTCACGTATACAATTTTATTAAACAGTCTGTACTGACGCAGAGTATTGTAGGCAGTGGGTTAAACAAATAAGTAAATAGGCTAACAAATCACCCCGTATCGGATTAACTCCATAAGTTATTTATGTGCGCTGAGTTGGCGATACGTACCGTTAATGTGTAAGCGAAAGTTCGAAATGGATGTGGCATTTTTTTAAAAAATGTAATGTAAAATAATATACATTCTACTAATTGATGATGTGGTGAAGGAGTAGAATTATTAATAAAAAAAGTTCGAATCCGTAAAAGTTGAATTATTTTAGGTATCAAGGAATTATTCAATTCAATATTGATAAGTAGACCTATAATTTTATCGTTCAATTTTCTATTTTTGTAGTTTGTGTCTCGGCCAGAATTTATACGAATTTTATGATACTTTTATTGTTATAAATTATAACCCATCAAGAAGTTTAGCATACAAATCATACCAACCAAATATAGGTGCATATAAACAGAGAAAAATACTATCTAGCTTCTGGTGGTCGGATCAGATATTTAAAAAAAAAATTCATCGCTATTAGATTTTGTAGAATTGCGTCCGAACTATGAGTCTCATTAAGCTATTTCAATTCCAAAACTATATTAAAATTGAAGACTAAATCATCGTTCAAAAGATCGTAACTTTTCGAGTAGAGCTATACACGCAGATAAATGATATTCTGAGACGCATATCGACATTAAAAATATTATCGAATTTGTTTCATTAATGCATAATACATAACATTATGTCCAATAGCGACTCGATATATTAATAACGCAACAAACGGGATGTAATTTTTTGTATATTTATTATTCGTGAAACGCTTATTATAATTTATTTCGTTATTAACATAATTTTATATACTGATGCGTTGGAATGTAACAGCATTATCAACTATTATTAGGAGATTTTGAGTTAGTACTACTCATTAAAAATTGTTTACTAATTATTAATGTAGACTGAAATAGTTATTTTTGAATAATATTTGCCGCATTCATGATTACTATACTCGTTGTAACAGGCCGCAGAACTATATCGAGTAGCGGTCGCGTGTCGTCGCGCGGTGGACACATCCTCAGATACAGCCTTAATTAGCCACGTATATACCTAAACCTAAGAACTTATAGATTTGGCAATAAACAAATAATATATTTATATTAAGCGAAAAATTGTATGTTAGTATTTTTAATATTAATCCCTCTAATATTATGTATAGTTTGATTTTGGATACAAAAATGTTACCTTTATTTTTGTCGGATTTTCCTTCATATTTTAATACATATCGAAATACTATAGAAGCAAATGAATAGAAGTTAGCATAATGAATTCATTCTTAAAAATTTTCGTGCCTATATTTGCTATTGTATATTTTAATTTCAATATGTTATGTTTGTCTCTTTGAATTTCACGTGGTTCCAAAATATCTTTTTAATTTTATGTTGGTGTAGACGTGGATGCTAAGCCGTATGAAAAAATTAGTTAACTTCTGTATCGAAATTGGATTATTCGTATTATCCTTAGGTGATAGATACTGCGTGGTATTTTCTGGTTAAAAATGCGGATTTATGGCCAAACAGGCAGTTTTATAAGAATATGGTAATGTGATGTGATAGAAAGATATTCAAAGGTCTGTCTATATGTTTAGAAGTTCGTTTTAGAACAAATACGAACAACAACATTGTCGAGTGAGAGTGTATCTATTGCTTATTATAATAAATCAGTGTCTCACGAGTAAGCGGTTCCTTTGCGGATTGCGCTGTCAATTCCACAGCTCGGTGCTTCGAGGATGTTCACGACATATGGGATACAACTACGATAGAGTAATTTATACTTTTAAAATATACTGTATATATATAAAACTCCGTTTTCTATTTGAATATATGTATATAACTTGATTGTTAAATATAATTCTAAAATTTATTTATTTAGTTGTTTAGTTTCATGAAGAGCTCCAGCATTTCTTACTCTGTTGTACCTGGTGCTATCAGATATCGTGGTAGTCTATTAGTTTAACCAGTGGAATATCAAGCCAATGTTCTCAGGCTGGAGCCCAGGCATGTTCCAACATTTTTTTCCGAAATCGCGTCGTACATTTACTAATTTAAATTAATAATACTATCGGCTAACGGCGAAGGAAAAAATTGGGGAGGACCTGAGTTATGTTTTTGTAGTACTACAATGTGTGGGAAAACATATAACAGTGGATATCTCAAGGTTTGAAATCGCCAATACGTC
>JACEII010000028.1:5621875-5633101 GCA_014332785.1 Antheraea mylitta | reverse complement strand
TTTAATTTTTTTTGTAAATATTTTTTATGCTCATAACGTGAAGAATTTTAATAACATCGTTGTTAATAATATCGATGAGTTAAGTGTTCATTTGTTTTAGATAGCGAATTAACGAGCTGAGCGCAAGTCGACAGTATAATCTTAATTAATTGTTTGTACAAACAGCAAAGCTAATCTAAATGTTACCTATTACGATTTGAAAGTTATGTATACAACTCAAAACATGTAATAGGAAGCTGTAGTAGGAAAATTATTACACAGGAATTAATTTTATTATCAAGTTAACACGTTTCAATTGAACCGTTTTCTTGTCTGTCTGTGTGTTATAAATATAAATGTCTGTTTTTAAATCCTGTTAAACATACTAGATCTGTACTAGAATCACTGAAGAGTACGAGGGCTTGCAAAAAGTATTTTTCGTTCATTCGTTCATCTAAGGACATTAGTAGGTATATTTTACGCAGCGACCTTAGGAAATGCAACAGAATCCGTTGAATATAGCTAGTATAAGTGTAATTAAGTTGTTATTGGAAATATTGGAAACTATCCAACTAAAAAGTTTTCATTATATAAGCGGTAAATTATTAAAATAATTGAATCTAATTCAGATGACTTTATTAATCACTGTTTCTTTGCATAAAGTCACAGGCACAGCTTTTTTTTTTCTCGAACTGACTACACTATTGACCTAGCAAGGTCTTAACAGCTTCACTGGATTACAACGGGTACAGCTATTAAATTTACATCACTGCTACAACGCTACACGACCACCCCCACACACGTGCACGCTTACACGTACACATAAAAGTGGAAGGGTTTTATTTTTTTTCCCTTATCGAACTGAAAAAACTTTCGAAATTTTCTAACTAGAAATATATGTAAGAGTTGTTGAGTTATGTATGCTTGGTACACATATATGTTTCGACAGCTCATACATATATGAATAGTTAGTTAGCTAGGTTAACTGAGATAGGTCGCGAATTGCATGTAACAGGCAACAGCCAAGCCGACGTGTGCCGTGCACCCTTGAGCTAGTTGCCAAAAATAAAATCAGCTGAGTGCCTTAAGCGCTCGCCTTAGTAGTCCGGTGAAGCTGTTAAGATCTTGCTGGGTTAATAGCGTAGACATTTCGAAAAAAAAAAAATTGAATCTAATTGCTATCGGTCCGGTTCAGTTTTTAATTTTGATTTTAAATATATACTGAATCAGAATTGAAGTTGTCTGTTTAAATGAGAATAACTTAATATTTATTTGAAAATTATACAGTATTAATTACAAAACCAATAAGTAATTTTATTATAACGGTGTTAATCTTTTCTTATTCTTTATCTACGCGGGGAAACCCATTATGGATACGCCACCCTCCCGGGGGAGAGAGTGGGTTATGTCCGATTCGCACGGTTTAAAACCCCACGGTGTACCGTCCGTCGCATTGTAGAAGCAGCCAGGGATCGAACCAGCTGTCAGCCTGAAAAACGGCCCCTGCGGCAGCCTGGCGAGTGAACGCCGAGCTTCGCTCTACTCTAGAGAGACTACTGGGTACACGACTAGTAATTTCCCCTCGTCAGCCTCACCCGTGCAACTAGGAAATGGGGCCCCCGACCCATCTCCTCAGGTTCGGCTAAGGGTAACGGTGTTAATCTAACTTTTATTTGAACCGTATGATGCGACGCCGGACCGTAATCTCAAAACAAGGTAACACATGACTGAACAAAAACGGTGTCCACGCTGCGACGCGTGCGCACAATCGCACATAGATCAATAACGCGTAGGGCTGACAAATTTCTATAATATTATAATTTAATTGTAATATACAATTTTATATATACAGTATTTTAAATCGTAAATAATTAGCGTCTGGACGCCACAGAAAAATTAAGGTAAATACACACTGCTGCATTATATTTAGTATCGTCAGGAACACATTGTCGTGTCGTATAATGTAGAAAACTCGGCTCCGATCGCGTCATTGCGAATGATTATGACATGCATAATACCAATTAAAATATCTTTCTAATCCTATATCTACAATGAGTCATTTAATGCACTGCTCTAGAACAATATTCAACTAACACCAGAAATACTACAATATAGATTTCCGTATTGTGGTGTTGTTAATAAAACAGGATATTATTAAAAAAAACATGATCTATCGAGAGATTTCTTTATAATATCGAACTGTCAGCAGAACAGCCACAGGGAAAGCCATTAACAATTTTCCTATATAATGACTCGCCCATACACCGAATAGTGAAACGAAATGCGATGACGTTATTTTCACAAAAACAATCAATATTTCGGTCGTTATTCAGTCAAGCTATGATGTTTTTTCGAATAAATCATCTACTGTTGGCTAGAAGGGCCTATAAAGCATCACTAGGCCAAGTGTCTTAGTTCCCCGTTGAGTTATTTATACACACGTCAAAAGACAATATATTATTATATTTTTATTTAAACTACTCTAGTATAAATTGATTATAAATTGTCTTATGACATCGAAAAGTCCGAATGCATGCAAAAATAAGCTTCATTTTTAATTCTTTCGAAATGTGAAAAATGGTAACCCTATATGCATCGCATTACCATAATTGAATATTCCATTGTACGTGCTTAATGCACTTATCACAAAACGCAGCGCTTACGTCGCTTTAATGTTACACCGTCTAACTCTTACGTCGCTTTAATGTTACACCGTCTAACTTTGTAGTATTTACAAAGCGCTACTACAACTGGAGGGACCGTAGTATAAAGTTACCTGAGTGCGAAGGGTGCAAAATGCCATCTGTCGACCGAAGGGACAATGCACGGATTTATTGTTGCCAAATGCGCTTACTGGGGTTTGCGGGGATTCGCTTTTTCGCCCGCTATCAAGTTTCCATTAGCTAATTTCGTATCGATTTTCTCTCACGTTGGGAGCTCCACGAGTTTCTCAATTGATGGATCGTTTTTATTCATTTCGAACTGTGAATCGGCGAAGTTATTCCCAATTCAATTTTTATGAACAGAAGCGGGATGTTGCGCGTAATTTCGTTCGTATTGTTTGTAGCTGTGTTAACTCAGTTTTCCTTATTGTAATAGTCTCATAAGCTAGTTATTTGCAGATTGTTGTAGATACGCTCGATAAAAGTGTAAAGGAAGGTTTTCTATATTTGCTGTTTATTTACTTTTTGTTACATATTTATAATTATATAAATTACAATTTATTCTTATACATTATACAACGCAACGTCTCCATATATGTCTGTCTGTTAGTGTGATTTTAACTCAAAAAATTGTATATAGATTTATATAATCCTTTTTCTGTTTTGGAGATTTATTCTGTGATCAAATTTCAGAGTATGATTTGTTACATTAATACAATACAATTCATGCGATTAAAAGTAAATCAAATGGGCACAAAATTGTTACAGGCCAATTTTGTTGTGATATTGTGCCTAAATCGTTAATATTAATCGATATAGTGTAGTAGATAATTGTTTAGAATACAAGTTACTAAAAATCGCGAAAACTTTCAAAAAAGTAGATATTTGGATATATGATTAATCATGTAATGCTTACTGTTTTCAGACAGCAGAGCCCCGGCCAAAAAATAGATTATACATAAAGCTTAGAAAGTGTTTGAACGTACTAATTCTCTAATTAAAGTGATCCTATCTTCAGCCAAAGACAAAATGTATTGATTTTAAAACCATCACTAGCTTTATTTCTTAATCCTGCCATAATAGAAATTCGCTACGAAATTACACGAAAGCTACGAAACTATTTATCTCTCTTTTCAGTTAAAACAGAACACTTAACAGCGTTTACACTTACTTACATTTATATTAATCGAACGACGTCAAACTAAATTGCTTCAGTCATCAAATATGAGGTCCGACGAGGACAACAGACGCCGTCCCTCCAAACATCTGCATTATCTTACCTCCCTCGAATCAGTCCGCACGAGTATTCGCTAAAGTGCATTTGCTTTGCCGTCGAAACTTGCAATTATGTAGACGCGACAACTTAAAATAGTTCTTATTCTTATAGGAATATAGATTTGCCTCCTGTAACTATCTTTTATAACGTTTTAGAATCAGAGAGTAATGGAATGATAACTTCCATTCTGAACGTTCATTCAAAATTATATTTTGAAGGATCGACATAAGGTTGAGTTTAGTTTGTCGATTAAGTATTAATGCCGAGATAGTACCGTTTAAGCTTAAGAGGGTAGTTCACATGTTGGCGATGCGATTTATCAAATTTTATACGTTGTTACCGCGACATGTGCGCGGACAATTGCTTAGGTGCGCGGAGCGAGGGGCGCAGAATTAAATATGGACCGAGGTGGATAATGGATCGGCTTGCTACCTTCTGGCACGCAATCAACACGCAGATGCGTCTCTGCATATGGGTTTGATTGGATCCGTGGTTTATTGCATGTCATTTAAATTTCTAGACTCTAAGGGGAGACGTAAAATAGAAATTGTAAATATCTTGCAAAGAAAATCAATGTTATACCGTACCATTGAATATGTTCTCGTTATTATTAATATTTATTGTACTAACTGGACCTGCGGCGTCTTACGTTTTTGTTAATATTTGCTATTTTTTGGGTCATAGGTCAATAGATACCATGTAAATATTCTGGGTCATATCAATTATCACGGCAATCAATTGAACAAAATACAAGTAAAAGCATTGTGGGATCACCTAGTGACGAATTACTTATAATTGACTGCATAGCATGAACACCTTCTCTTGTGAAAACATAAAATAGCGTACTAACTATCAATATAATGGAGATAAATTTTGTCAAGTTTAGATATAGTAAGTAGTGGTAGAGCCAAGCTGAAGCTATAATTGTTTTCAGCACGAATGGGTCGGCTCGTCCGAGGAAGCACCACCCTCTCACAGAAAACCGACAGGAAGTAACAGTGCTTGCATTGTTGCGTTTCGTTCGGTCAGTGAGAGAGCCGGAGACCCACGTACCCTCCCCTTCCCCTTCCTCCTTCTCTTCCTGTCCCCCCCGCCCTCCTCCCAAACACAGGCTGGCAACGCACTTGTGAATCCCCTCGTTGTTGAAAGTGTCTATGGACGGTGGTGATCACCTAACATCAGGTGACCCATCTATTCGTTTGCCTCCTATGATATAAAAAAAAAGAAATATAATGAACCTATTGTTGAATTGATGCCGATGTTCCATTCATAATATACCTATATTTATGTATCGCGTTCTAACTAGGTATGAAGCTATTATCTTATTCACTCGTAAATGTATCATGGTGACTGAATAGTCTTAATATAATTATCGCTATACGTTATGTTCTTGTTTTATCGAGAGTTTTCTCATGACACTTTACAAACTTTTCAAATAAATAGCATTGGTAAAGTTATAATCAAAAAACAATTTTAAAGAAACGAGGAAATGGTTAGCATTGTCTTTGATTTCAGTTGTATGACCAAAAGATCAAAAAAAGTAATTTCATTTAAAACTAGAAATCCTGTAAATCCTGCTGAATCTAAAGTCTCGTTTGCACGTAGTCGTTAGAAATATGGAGAGCAATATTTACAAACGTAAATTGTTAGGGGGTAGTTAAATAACGTGAACGTTAATGATCGATCATGTATAAGTAGGACTTTATTGGTGTGTCGTCTGCGACACGTGTGCGGGCGCGGTCGGCGAAATTGCACGTGTCAGCCCTGCGCGCTACCTCGCTCCAACACACGTGTACCGATTGCAAATAAATATTTACTGACAAACCTCAGATCATGGCATTATTTATTTAATTTGTTAATAGGTAAATTATACGATTGTTGAAGTGCTTTGCTATTTTGCTATATTTCTGTTGCAATACGCTCTAAAGGATAAAATCCTTAAAGAGATACTGCAGTTCTTATTAAAGCGTATAATAGATGGCCGCAAGTTATTGCTATTACGAATATACATATATAGTTCTAGTTTAAATTTTTAATAACGGTTCAAAATTAATCACAAGTACTACTCCAAGATACAAGCAGATCGAACTTCTATGATAATAAATTATTATTTCACTATATATTAATATTATTGAAGAACAGATAAGTGAACAAACGTACCGTCATATTAATATTGTTAACAATCAATCAGTAAATATTCTAAAACAGTTATTTTCCATGTCTATCTCGGTGGTTCTAAACTACGCAACAGATTTTAATACGTAGCAATTATTGCCCCTATAAGAAGTCAAGGTAGGTCGCTTAAAAATGTTATAATAAATAAAAATTAAAGTCTCATTTGACTTCTTCACCATACAAACGTTATAACTTATTTTCTTTCATAAACCATCATGACATGGTTCCAGAAAAATAATTTCTCGCTTTTTGCAAACGTTCCCTGTACACCTATTCACGTGGGTGATGGATTGCGGCGTCGATTAGGGCCGGCACTGACCTGTTCTTTCATATCTCGCTAATGGCTGCCGCCAGCCGACATCCACCTACCTCAGCCACTGATGCACACATACTGGACATGATATTTCTTTGTAAATATAGTAAATGATAAAAAAATAACGTATCGCAGTGTTAGCTAAACAGTATATTTAATACTAGCCTCTGCCCGCCACTTTGTTCGCGTGGTATAGTTACTTTGGGCTAACGCTAACACGCAGCGGAAGATTCTCAAGAGAAAAAAAAACATTTTTAAACATTCTTCATTGATGCTCCGTTCATATTGATCTTAGCGTGATGATATATAGCCTATAACCATCCTCGAATAATGAGCTATATAACATTGAAAGAATTTTTCAAATCGGACAATATTAGTATAAATGAAAACGTCTCAAAGGTACGGGGAGAATATTTGAGTACGTAGCTTTGATATGGTACGTCTATGGCGTTGCTTGACAGTACAATTGACCATTATGACGTCACAGTGAACGGCATAACGCTTTCTTATGCCGTCATGCTCTTTCTACACCATCGCTCTCGACTCTTTTGTGTCTGTGTGTGCATGTGTTAATTACTTCTCTGTGTGAGGTGCGTACTATTACCGAATCAAACCAAAAGTTAGTTAATTATCTATTAAAATACTATTTTATTTTGTCTACATTTAAGGTTTGAAATGTGTTTACTGATACCAACAAGAAGCTTATTTTCTGTGTATGCGTGAAAAAACGTAAGATACATAAATCTATCCATCCTTTGTTCTTTTTCTGCGCATGTGGTTTCTATTTAAAAAAATCGAAATCCTTAGAAGTTTTACTAATTAAATTAGTAAAATCAAAATATATTTTTCTTACTTAATTTAAAGCCCGAGAACTCGTTTATAAACATTACATTTTTTCCCAGTTTTTACCCGATTAGGCCTCCCACGACAGCGGCACAAGCCTAGGTTCGATCCCTCGGTAGGGAGCCCTTGAGTGCATTGCTTGCGCGATACGGTGACACACAAATATATATCACTGCTACAACACTACACGATCACTCTGATACACGTGCACGCCTACACGCTTACACATGAAAGTGGAAGGGTTTACTTTTTTTCCCTTATCAAACTGAAAAACTCTCAATTTTCCGATAATAAATATATGGAGGAGTTGTTGAGGCGTGTATGCTTGGTACACATATACGTTTCAACAACTCATACATATATGAATAGTTAGCTAGGTTAGCTAAGATAGGTCGCGATTTTGCATGCAACAGGCAACAGCCAAGCCGAGATGTGCCGCGCACCCTTGAGCTGGTTGCCAAAATAAAATCGGCTGAGTGCCTTAAGCGCTCGTCTTAGTAGTTCGGTGAAGCTGTTAAGACCTTGCTGGGTCAATAGCGTAGTCATTTCGAAAAAAAAAATCTCTCAGTTTGGACTAATAACCTAATCATCGAGAAGAACTACAAAATTTACCTTTTGATGATACACATTTGTATAAAAATACATAAATTTTACAATCGTTTTGAGAGACGCTCAGAGAGGGGAGCCATCAAGGTCTTAACAGCTTCACCGGACTACTAAAGCGAGCACTTAAGGCACTCAGCCGATTTTATTTTGGCAACCAGCTCAAGGGTGCACGGCACACCTCGGCTTGGCTGTTGAGAGGGGTGGTAATTTCAGAGATTATCATAGCAATTACACATTAGAACTCGCTGGAAACGATACTTCAACTTACTATCCATCAAATCAGTACTTAATGTCGTTTCGCACTTTCTTATAAAATAACATAACCTAAAAATATTACTGGTGTTATTGATTATGAAACATAGAATGACTAGTTTGTTACAGTTTCTATTATTTGAATCATGCCGACATTTTATTAAATTAGCTTCCTATATTTATTTATATAGATATATATGGCTGAGGACGCTTAATATGCGAAGACCTATGATAATTCTTCTTTCAAGTACTGTTGTAGAAATATAGCGTAATGCGAAAAAATTAAAAACATCGTTCTTACAAAAAGTAATTTTGTAAATAAGCATATATCTTTTCCAGTATGTTTTATGGTTTAGCTCGTACCTGGTTGATGTCGGCTGTCAAATGTACAAGGGTCATTACTTAGCGTATTGCTGCCCGTAATTAAAACGTGTTGAGGTGCCTTCCTGCTGTTACTGACCGGTGATGTTCCTAACTTTATTTGGGTAAATATATTATGATATAATATATGTGGCATCCCTTTTATTCATATAATAATTGTTAAAACTTATAATCATTTCTGATTTTAAAATAAAATGGTATCTTCTATGATATATGTGTAAAAGTGAACGTTGGTATATCTGAGATCGGAATATTCGTTCTACCGTTATTTGTGCAAAATTGATGTGTGTGTCTATACATATATCTATACGAACATGGAGAATATTTACATAAAATGTATTTTGCTAGAACTTTAATATTTTATGAAAGAATTTATGTAATTCCAGAATTATTTATTTAGTAAATACGCTGAGTAACAATCTTTTTATATACAGAAAATCAGCTAAAAATGGTTATAAATTTACATGTAAACTGTCATACATCAATAATTATAACAAGTGCGATTCGTTTAACAGTTCACGTAATTGACGATAGATGGGGTATTTAATCCAGTGTTGTAATTAATTAATTTCTACAAACTTAATTACTTATTTCAACAAATAGCGAGAAATACGCACGGGACACAAATAGAACTGGTTTGAAATTATAGTTATTTAATGCCTGAACTTAACTATTATGACTATAATAATATTTTTTTTGCTATACTTTTTAGTTTATGAAAGTTTTTAGGGTATTTTATTGAATTTTTACTTAGTACTTGATGGTTATCACTTAATGGAAAGATAATCATTATATATATATAATTCTTCTATCCGTGTGTATGTGACTGAACTCCTTCAAAATGGCTAGATAGATTTCCATATTTTTTTTTTTTTTTTATGTCATAGGAGGCAAACGAACAGATGGGTCACCTGATGTTAAGTGATCACCACCGTCCATAGATACTTGCAACACCAGGGGAGTCGCAAGTGCGTTGCCAATCTGTATTTGGGAGGAGGGTGGGGGAGGGTCAGGAAGGGAAGGAGGAAGGGGAAGGGGAGGATAATGGGTCTCCGGCTCTCTCACTGACCGAACGAAACGCAACAATGCAAGCACTGTTACTTCACGTCGGTTTTCTGTGAAAGGGTGGTGCTTCCCCGGACGAGCCGACCCATTCGTGCTGAAAACAATAATAGCTTCAGTTTGGCTCTACCACTACAAAGTGTGTTAAGGTGGATTCAAGAAGGACTTAGATCCACGAATGGACCCAAAAGGTGGCACTGCGGTTGACTTTTAGGACGTTTTTATTTATCAAGACAGGACAATGTCCGCCGGGCCAGCTAGTAACTTATAGAGGTAAAAAGCCACAAGTATACATCGTCTAATAAAATAGAGGGAATAGTAGTAGTAGTAGTAGTTCGCAAATAAAATATTTGCGAACCTATTTTAAACTATATGTAACTGTGTTAGAAAGCTAGATGAGTTGTACAAAATGATTTAACACAGTGTTTTTAATCACCAAAAGGTCACGTAAGATACTCAATTCATTTCTTAATGAACATGGCAAATCTAATACTCTAACAGGAAATACAGTGAATCGATGTGAAACTATTGAAATTGGTTAAAACCGCACAAGTGCGAAGCGTTCCCGGTTTAATCAGTGCGAGGCAGCAGAGGACAGTAAATCAGGTCGTGTCAGTGTTCAGCGGTGTCAGTCGGCTGCTCGTACCTGCTCCCGTTGTGAGACCATCAAACAGTAATTAATCTCTGCTTACCCTCACCACCCGCACGCCCCGGCTCGGCCGTGGCACGCTGACACCCCCGCGCGACTGTATGGCGCCAGAGAGATTTCAGGTGACCACTGCTTCACGTGTACCGTTTGCAAATTACTTTCCTTTATATACTAGTTTTAATGTGTTTATCGATATAAGTATACATATCATATTACAAAACCGTACCGATTCTTATTTATGTCTCATTGAAATCTATGTAATAATAATTCATAATGTATATTTTATAAAATGGCGCTAGTGTTAATGTGTCTCTCTTATATGTTGGCGCTAGTATCAATGCGTATCTCTAATATTGTGGCGCTAGTATCAATGTTCCGGTCAAGTTGTAAACTCTCTTCTTGAATATGACAAGAGACACCGGAGGTGGGTGATGACGAAAAAATCCTGGTATCTTAGAGTCGCCTCAACGCCATGCATTACCCTTAAAAGTTACATCAAGATCATCTACAGTGTTATTATTTAATAAGTAACAAAAGCGGACAAGAAAATGTGGTTCAGAAAATTGGATCCCTTAGATTGCCAACCTCTCGCTTTAGATAAGTCTCTGCCTATCTTAATACACAGTGCCGTCTCTATACCGCGATATTAATGTATTAATTTCTAATTGAATAACAAACTCAACAGGACGTGAGCTTCTGTTGAGCGATTTCGTTTAATCAAATTGTGTTGACAGTGAAAAACTTATGGCTTTGGGTCACCGATGACCTTGACATGCACGTGACGTATTGCGCATACGCTAGATTAACAACACGTTGTATAACGGAGGTGTACGGTATAATATTAGTATTTTGTATTGAGTTTGTGCAGCCCGTCTTATTTTTAATGTATACTAATATTATAAAGCTGAAGAGTGTTTGTTTGGTTGAACGCGCTAATCTCAAGAACTACCGGTCCGATTTGAAAGTTTCTTTTAGTATTAGATAGCTCATTTATCGAGGATGGCTATAGGCTATCATCACGTTAAAA